>JBAMBL010001670.1:600000-771198 GCA_037043405.1 Drosophila subquinaria
GGACCTAATGAACAGAACTAGCCCGTATGCGTTTAAAAATATTGACTTTGACCAAATAAGGGACACCCTAATGTATATGCTGTGTAGTTGAGTTGTGCGGCAAGCTGGAGCGGGGCAAATGAGGCACATGAACCAAATATCAAAGGCCGTGCGCTCATTATATTTTATGGGCCTACCTACCGGCCGGTCTGGTCCCAACGACCAACGCTGGCATAGTTTCAAGGCTCATTTGAGCTAGCTGAGGTCGCTGTCAAGTTGGCTGTTTTTTCACTCCCTTCATTCCGCTTTTGGCAATGGTATTTAACCTTCGATTTGAAACCTCACACTTTAAACTTTCGCGGGAAATTTATGTCAATTTGTCAGGGCAGAGCTATTGGACTTGGATGTAATTTACGATATTTTTGTTGCAATAGTGAAATTTATGAATTTTTTGCGAGATTTTTTCATAATTTATTGAATCTATTGAATTTACCATTTATTTATATTTATTATAATTATTAACTATATCCATACAATTTATAGAAAAATCTATGAAGCGAGAGCAAATAATTAGGAATTAGAACGGTCGCACTATTTATTTTACCATGAAAGGAAATACCATGAAAGGAAACAAGTTAAGAATGAAACATGTTTACATTAAGAAAACAATAATTAATGCAAATTTGAACTTCAATTACGAAGAAAGAACATTACATTGTTGCCTGAATGTTGTCAGTGGAGAGGCATTTAGTATGTTTGAGATGTGTGTGTTAGTGTTCCATTGCCAATTCGTTCCTTAAGCTCCACCACTTGGCGCACTCAATTTGCCAATGCAAATCTGGTCAATGCGCTTCAAATGCCAACGAAGCGCATCGAAGTTGATGCGCCACACGCCACAATTCCGGGCGCGGCAAGTGTGGCTGCTCAGCGTCCAGTGGTGCAACAAGTTTTAATTAAATCTAATTACCCAGTCGAGCAACAACAATATGATTACTAATACTGACTAATTTCCCCTCTTTTTCTCTATCTACTTCCATTTTCAGAAATTCGACATCAGCAGTTTCGATTGAATATGTCGCGCGACTACGAATTGAACAGCGTGCCGCAAGACGATCCCACACTTATTGCATTCCTGCGCCAGATCCATATGCACAGGTATCCCATGTATATGGCCAAAAGCGCCGCCATCTCCAGTTCAGGCAAAGCGACCTCAGCCTCGGCAGCTGTTGCAACCGCCGGCACGGGCAACAGCAGCATCATCAGCAGCAGCAGCAGCGGCAACTTGCACAGTAGCCATGTCAATGGCAACAGTGTCGCTGATCAGCTGGCACATTATGTATCCGATTTGGTGGGTGGCAAACTGAATGGGGCGGTCATCCAATCGCTGAGCGGTCCATTGGCGCATCTGATAACGGCGCCCTGGCTGAGCGAGCAGCTCAATTGGATGGGCATCCTTGTGGAGCCGGAGCCACGTTGGTATTTCACGTTGCGCAAACAGAATGCGCAACGGCAACGCATGCAGGTGGTGCATGCCTGCGTCTCGCCCAATCCCTATCCCAAAGAGGTGAGTTTACATACCGGACAAAACTCTTTAAGACTAAAGCTCTAGAGTCTAGACCAACCTTGGGTACTTTCAAACGTGCAACATGTGACAATATTTGAAATGTATTGATCTAAATTAAATTAAATTTTAAATAAATATGTACATTTCTAATAAATATATTTCTTGCATCAAATAAACCAACAAATAATTTAATTGATTAGACTTAAATTAATTTAAATTGATTGAAAGCCATAGAACACATTTTAAATTTAGTTCGACTTTTATAAACATTTGTGACAGTCGATTTTTGTGCACAAAAATATGTTTGCAAAACCTCTCGCATTTCTTAAACAAACTTCTTGAAAATCGGAATTAGCTATTAATTTTTTCATATTATTTTCCACACAGATTACCATACACAACGAGGATGTGCGCATTAATAGTTTGCACGATGAGGAGACATCGTGGTTTAATTCGCGTATCAAATGCTTTCCGCTCTACACAATCATGCTGGCATGTGAGCGCACCGAATTCGATTTGCTCAGTCTGGGCGTGCAGGGGCATGAGCTGGAGGTGAGTAAAAACCAGAGAGACAAAAGGGAAACTTCGGCATACTGAAGATTTGAATACCCTTTTCTTGTAATACGTTTAAGATTTTTATGCAAAATTGTAATTATGATTTTTTGGCTTACAGATCTTGCAGACGCTGCCCTTTGACAAGATCAAAATCGACATCATCTCGATACATTTGCTGGAGGATCACGAGGATGTGCATGATTATGTGCAGAGCATAACAAAGTTCCTAGCTGGCAAGTTCTACAAGTTGCAGCGTAAAATTGGACGCAATTATTTCTATCAGCGTCTCAATGCGAATGGAAGTCGCACGCGCAAGAAAGATATTCTACTGCTGAAGACGCCACCACAATAGCAACAACATCAACAACAACATCAGCAACAACAGCAAATCGTGAAACATCGACAACGAAATAAAGAGTCTGGAGACATGCGTTAATTGTTAGCCAAGCGAACTTTGCACTAAATTATGTAATACTTGATAATAAAGTAAATGCATAATGTAACGCTAAAAAAAAAATACAATATGTAACAGCGTAGCAAATTTAGAGGATTTTATTAAAACTCGAAACGCGACGCCACGTTTATGTTATAATGATAATTATTATATATACCATAAAACACTCTATATATACGTAGATATATATTATGCATACATGTTATATATTATATACAAACATATACTGTATACTCCCCCATTATGATATATACATACATTGTATCGATTAGTTTATTCTTAGTTTTTTGTGTTACAAATCAATCGTAAAAAGATTAATTGACTTTTTTGTTTTTTTTAGTTTTCCATTTAGTTTTTTTTTCTCTGTGTCGAAATTGTTTAATATTGCTATTATTATATTTTTTTTGCTGTGTCTGAGAGCGTTACACAAAATCGACTATGAATATGATTATATATCCAAAACAAGCTCTAGCTATGGTATTATGATTCTTGCTATAAGCTATGCTACATTTACATCTTTATATAATTTAGGCGCTCCCTTGTCTTGATACTTGTATGTATAAATTAAATTGCGACTATTATTTGTAACTGCTTTGCTATTATTACATAGACCTTTAGGCATCATAACTACTTACCTTATCTATATACCATACTGTACTACACTAAAATATTCTATTACTATAAAAATCGATAAATTAAAAAGTATAGCTATGCAAGTTTATGTTAAATTGAATGCTTTATTTAGTAAACCATAAGTAAAAAGAACTCTAACTAAAACATAATACAACATATTTAAATTATATTAAATTATTGAACCAAAACCAAGCACAACATTCATACACATAAAAACTCACAGATACACTCACACAGAAACACATGCAAACAATACATTATATAAAGAAAACAAACTCATTGCAAAATCTGCTTTCAAAACTCATCTCATACTCATAGTTAAAAGTAAGCGAAAACCAAGAAGAAGAACAACAATTAAATGTTTATAATAATGGAAACTAGTAAACGAGGCAGCTTTCAATAATAATAATAATAACAACTACCCATATGCACATAAAATTAGCAAAGAAAATAATATGGAATTCACACTCAAAAACACACACATGCACATTTTTATGTATTAGCAAATAAATGTATGTAAATTAAATGTAGCAAACGAAACAATTACAATTTATATAAAAAACAAAACGAAAATTATAAAAAAAAAACACATTACACACGTATTTCAATTACATTTTTAGTAATTACATAATGTATTATTATTTTGTATATTTCATTGCACACACACACACAATACAAACAAGCACACACACATACACAAACAAATACAAATGGAAACACGCAGCATTGAAAGTTGACGGTTGTTGTGATCATTGTTGTTGCTGTTGTTGTTGTTTCTTGATACAATGTGAACTCGTTGCACCTCGCACTACATCTCCCCCTCTGACAGACAGACAGACACAAGTCCAGATAGCTTACAATTGATTATGGAATCGAATCGAAACGAATCAGTGCCTTTTACTTAGACTTTAAAAGAAACCAAAATTTAAGCTTAATAACTAATAATTGATAATGATAATGTGTAAGTACTCAGCACGTGAAGCAACAACCGTCACTTTAACTACGAGTAGTAACAATTGCCGCCTATTGAACTTGCCTTATCGATGTTGTCAGTGCAGTTTACAAATGTAAAACTCTCTCTCACACAGTTACTAAACAAATCCGTCACAAATAATTTATTGAAAAAGCTTTGTACAAAAAACCCGTCAACCAATACACACGAAAAAAACATACAATATACACATACATATACATATTTACATCAGCATAAACATCACTTTATTGTTAAGCTTAGTGCTAATTTGAGTTTTTTTCTAAGCATAGTTGTAACTATTTAGTTGTGTATTTTTTTGTGTAAATTAGCGTAAAACCAAATTTTAAGTAGCCTTAATTTACATTTACATCTATATTAACATACATTTAATTTGGTCTTGTCCAAGCATCATACACAACATATACACACAAACACACACACATACAAGAAAGAAAAGGCTAAGCTCGAAACTATATAGAAATTGTATTCTTTAAATGCATACAAAAATAAGCGAAACGAAACTTTTTAGTTAATATCAAAATAAATAAAACGAAAACTTAAAAAAAATAAATTAAAAACTATGTAGAAATTTGACTTTTCATCTGGCAAGCACACCATTTCGCAGTTGATAATACCATAAAATACTATATCGAATTGAAAAGGGAAATTGTTCGTCTTATGAAAAATGACTTGACTTTTGAATTATACAATAATTACAATACGATGAAGAAAAACACATGCGAATATGCTAAAAATAATCAATTTATAGCTAGACACTTGCAAACAAATTGAAAACAGGCTTACAACAAAAAAAAAAAAGAAATGAAATTTATAACTGATAAAACCAACAAAATTTACACAATGAATGAAATAAAGATTTACATGAAATGTAAAAAAACAAATGTGGTAAATGGCCTTTCAATTACTGAAACAAATTTTATTTATTAAATTCTATTAAATTTTATTTATATATATTTTAATATTTTGTTGCTAAAATTTTATTTACAGATAATTTTTTTTAATCTTGTGTTTTTCTTTTTTTTAATCTATCTAAATCAGTGGGTTCTTCCTTACAGTTGAAAATGTTGCCATTTTGTGAAGCCCCAAAAGTATGCAATACTTTGTGCTCTATAAAGTTAACCTGTTGCGCCAACTAACTATTTGACTTGGCAGCTGCCACTTAAAAGTAATTAATTTGAGCCAAAAACAAACGAAAAATGAGCCAAATTCACTAAAAGAGCGCCGAATGTTAGTAACATTGTTAGCACTGTTAACGCTAACACTAACCTGTTAGTAAAACTCTCCTCCTGAAAGTATGCAAGGGTTAGTGACTTTTTCTTTAGTGCCGCGCTAAATTTGAACTGAAAAACTGCAATTTTCTAAAATTAATTTAAAAAAGCTGAGAATTAATTTCAAAAAAACAACAAAATCCAAAATTAGGTAAAATAATTAACTTTATTTAGAAATTGGTTTTGGTGGCAAAATTGAGAAAAAACCCCAAAAAAATTTAGAAATAACAGGAAATTTGAGAAACAACAAATATCAATAATTCGAGAAAAATTATACATATCATCTCTGACACAAATTTCAAAGCTCTAGCTCAAAAAACAAAAAAGTTGACTTTTTCGGCCATGTCAAAAATTTGATATTGGATTGCCGGAGAATTTTTTCTGGAGTCCCAGGCGCGCAGAACAGCGCTTAACATAGCAAGTAGATACACAGAAAACGTTCTGCGTTTAGCGAGAGCGAGAGAGCGTGCTTTGCAGCACACTGGAGTGACTGATGCGGCTATCTTGTTGGTGTATGAGTTTTAATGGCCGCCTTACCAGCTGTTCGGTGGTGAAACAAACAGCTGTTCATAAATTGAAATCGCATTGCCGCTTTAGAATATGATGCAACAAAGCAAACAAACGCATTGTAAAAGTAAACTGCTTAAATATCTGCAAATAGTGCAAGTGATACAATTTGAATTTGATTTGATATTTTATATTTGATATTTTAGTTGACGCCCGTCCTAAACGGACTTCGAGTCTGCCGGCACGAGGTGCCGCTAGCACATCGGCCGCGGCTCCCGCCAAAATTGAAAAAAGTACGTAGCTAAAAACATGTATGTAATGCATATACTATTTAATAAATATTATTCGATCCGCAGCTGCGCGGCTCACAGGAGCATCCAGTGGTCACATTTTCCGTAGCCACGCGCACGTCATGTGTAAACAAATGCAACATACCAAAACCTAATTCTGAACTGATGAAAAAAGGAGCCAATTCGAAAAAATAAGTGCCATTGCGCCAACAGGACAAAAAAGAGCCAATTTTGGTGCAAAAGCGCCAATTGTGGCAGCCGTGCTTGGCAGCGAGTGGCCAACGTCAAAGCTGAAAAGTCAACACTTAACCCAGGGCTTAGTCTTAGCCAGCTTTTCGTTGATCGCTTTGAAGAGGCCACAATGGCTAAAAGCCGGAAAGCAGCAGACCGACACAAACTCATTAAAACGGCATTAGCATGCAGTTTCATTTTATCGAGTGCTAAAATTAATTCGTTATGCGCAGCTATGCGAGTCGTATTAGGATTACAACAGCGATGCCTTGGCATGTGTGTATATGTATACATGTATATGTATATGTGTACTCGTCACACGGTCACGGTCATTGTCTGGGATTGCTGGCCATGGCATAGGCTGACGATTGCCTTCCAGCGTATTGGCGCCGCTGCTGGAAGCTTTTCTCGAGTGCCCGCCCTACGTCGGCAACAGGCTGTTGGCCGGAGCTTTTCATCTGCCTGCCTGCGCACGCGTTTCGCTGACACACTAACACATATGCAGGCTGGCTGCAGGCAGCGGACAGGCGCAGTGCGTGAGAGTGAGAGAGGTGGACGGACAAGCGCTGCGCACGAAAGTGAAAGCTGCGACTTTCAAACTGTTGCGCTCAAGCTCAAGATTCGGAAGAAAATCGATAGCAATGTTAAGAGCAAACAGCTGTCAACCTACGTCAAGTGATGGCACAAAATACCGGAAGGGGGAGATTGAAGTTTGTTGTTGCTGTAGCAAACAAGAATAATACTCTAAATAAATATAATATAATCTGATAAACAAAAGTTTAATTAAATATAATGTCTATTGTATTTAAATTATATATTTTCAATATTTTCGGTTCAAAATATATTTCTTAACAGCTTGTCTAATTTATTAGCCACCACTGTGCCTGCTGTGCTGACAATTGACATTTAAACTTCAAACTGGCACACAACAGCAAGAACAACAACAACAAAATAAGCATAAGACTTAAAAAGCTTCTTCTGCAAAGCTTTCGCTTGATGGCGCGTGTGCCTAACCTACAGCACAGAGCTAACTAACACTAATACACATTCACACACACACATATGCAGGCTTGCAAATATATGTATACGAAATGCGTAGGAATTTGTAGGCAACAAACTGCTTTTGTTATAGCAAGGTGTCTCTGTATGTGTGTGTATGTGTGCGCATATGTTGAACCCGAAAACTCCGAAGAGGAAAAACGACGAGCAGAATCAGAAACAGCGCTC
The DNA here is from genome assembly GCA_037043405.1 of Drosophila subquinaria. Lineage (NCBI taxonomy): Eukaryota > Metazoa > Arthropoda > Insecta > Diptera > Drosophilidae > Drosophila > Drosophila subquinaria. Next base: position 607,703 of record JBAMBL010001670.1, read on the forward strand.
TGCAAAACGAACGGAATTTCAGTAGGACAGGCAGTCCTTCGACTGACGGTCAACGCGAGCAGCCACCAAAAATATTAAGAATATAAATTATACATAAATTAAGCAGCATTGAAAGCAAATGTAAAGAATATTTGTGTAACGTTTTAATAGAAACTAAAGTAAATATTTAATAAACATTAATGTGCTGTATAAATAGAGTGATTGTGGCTTTGACGCTGCAGGCGAACAAATATGGCGACAGCGCAAAGCTTTTAACTGTAACTCTGAGTCTCTGATTCTGACACTGCCACAGACTGTAGCAAGTTCACATTCTTACACATTTTTTGGGTTGAAAGCGAAATGAAAATTTGACACTGAACTTCATTAAATAAATACATAAAAGTGAATATAGATTTATATATGTGCATAAGTTAGTGGGTGTGTGTGCGTGAGTGTGTATATTTGGCTGTGTGTGTGTGTGTGTTGAAGTGACAACAATAAACAAGCAGACATTAAGACATCAAGCCCAGAAGTATGCTGCATTAAATGGAATGCCACAAGCATATGGCATGTTTGTGCTTCTCTATAAGGAGGCGACTGTTGTTGTTTTCTGTATTTTGCTCTAACAGCAGCAACAGCAACAATGAGAAGAAGAACAAGAAGCAGCAGCAACAGTGACGTGCCATTTAATTAGAGAATTTATGTGCTGCAACAAATACAAATACAAATACAAACAAGCATACCCAACAATAACAAACACCCGCACAATGTTGCAGTATGCGTGTGTGTGTGTGTGTGAGAGTGGGTGTGTGTGTGTGTTTTTGCTTATGACAGCAGCGCTAGCTTATTGCGTTGTTAAATGTGGCCGCCTTCTTTACAGTGTTGCCTGCCTAACGCTGCCTCTCCCTCATACGTTCTCTTTAAGTCTATCTCCCTCTTCTTGGTTTTGTGTGTAGGCGTGCGACACTTTTCACGTTTTTTTAGCTGTTGTTGCATGGCAATATCAGTGTCATAAACATTAACAGCGAAGCGCCTTCTGGGCAATTAACTGCCCAGTTTCTCCACATACTCTCTCTCTCTCCTCTCTCTCTCTCTTTCTCTCTCTCTTTCTCTTTCTGTGGCACCAACGTCATCGTACACCTGCAAACTGCCGCCTGCCCACATGAAAATACAAATACAGGACATACACAAACATATACTTATATAAATATACACACTCATTCACACACAAATCGAATTACCGGCGCTCTCACAACAAGCTCACTCACTGGCTCTCCTCGCTGATGACGCGCTCTCTCTCTTTCTCACTCTACCTTTCTGTCTCCCTCTTTCGCTCTTTGAAGCCGCTGTTAGTGGAAAAAAGTTCAGTTTTGCTTATGATTTTCTTGCGGCAGTCGCTGCTGTCGTCAGTCGTCAGTTGCTGCCGTTGTTTGCGTCAAAAAGAAGTTGTTGCTGGCCGCCTGCGGGCAACGAATACGTCAAAAAAGTAGAGCAAAATATTAAAAAAAAAAACCATAAAGAAAAGAACTCAAAAAATAAACTGGACATATTTTATAAAATCGTGTTTCTTTGCAGTTTGTCACTAATTCAAACCAATTCAAAATTTAATGAAAAAAACGCATAAAATAAAAAGAAGCTAGAACAACTACAAAAATCAAACAACTAACGACGACAAAAGCAACTAATAAATACAAAAAAGCAAAAAAAAAACAACTACAATTTGCATGTCTTCGTTTGTTGGCGGTGAAAATGATATAAAAAACTACATGAGCAAGGTTATAAATGTCAAACTGAGGTAAGTCAACCAATAATACACAAATATAGTATATAGTATCATATATTGTATGGGTATTATATATGCCAACTAAGTGATTTGACCTTTTGAGGCATGCCCAACTGGGTATCAGAGGCATGGCAACAGGTGCTTCTTTCAATTGCCACTTTTCACTTGCCGCCCTAAAAGTAGGCAACAAAAATGCAAATTGCGAACTGCTCAACAATTATCGACATTTGACTTTAAGGGAGATGCCTTCAAATTATATATACCGAAATAAATACCAAGACCATTCAGTCCTTGGGGGTCTAAACATTATAATAATTGAAAGCGATTTGCATAACATTGACGTTTTATTTGATTGTGCAATCGAAAAAAAGAAAAATGGGGAATCTAATTGATTGATTAAGCAGTTGAGGGATTATATAATAAAGTTGATTTAAAATTTTTCGTGAATTTAAAAATATCAATTCTGCTATTGTTTTCAATTATTTGGATTTGATCAACACTTGGAAATGTGGTATTAAGCAGATATCAAGCGAGACCTTTAAAGACTTTTATTGTGGAATATAGTTCAAAATTTTACAGTTATAACATTAGGGCTGAAGTATTTTTTCTGGAATAAAGGAATATTATTTGATAAATTATGTGAGCTTTTCTTTCTCTTCTCTACATAGAGGTCTTACCAAAGATACTTTTACGAACCTAAAAAGTATCTAAAGGCATTAAAAATCTAATAAGAATGAAAACTGGTTTTCCCAATAAATTATTTAACAATGGCTTGAACGGCGTTAAAAATTTAATAAAAGAGCAGACTCGTTTAAAATACTTTTAAAACCGTTTAAATTACGAGAATACTTCTAAAAATGACTTCAAAGAAGGTTCAAATTAAAATAAAAAGGGGGATTCTTGAAACACTGTAAGAAGCTGTTCAACAGTTTTCGGTAATTGTGATAAATTTGCAGTACTTTGTGTCAATGTCACGTTTTTGGGGAGCGTCAGGTGCGAGGACATGTGACTTGATTCTCTGCTTAAAGTACGTGTATGGTATGTAACAATGGCAACAGTTGCTGAGATAATCGCCAGAGGATGGTCGAAGAAGGTAAGGGGAAAGAAGAGAGTCCTCCCATATGATGGGGGCCACTCGACGGTCGACTTTGTGGGCTTTGATTGAATGGTGTTGACATGCCCGTTTGATGCAGCAATATGTGGATATGTTATTCTGAGTTAAATATATAACAGCAGCACCAGATACAGCAACAATAACAACGACAACAATTTTTTTATTCCATAGAGATATAAATGTCACATTGAGAAATCCGTTTTGATTAAGACTTGCGTAAACAGCCGGAAGCTGTACATGCCGCATTATAAATGAAAGTCAAATATTTGTTTGTGTCAACAACTGGGCATATAAAAATGAAAATGTTATGCACAATATGTCACATAAAATTTGCAGATAAAACAACAGCAATTTGCCACTTAAAGTGAAAGTTATGAAAGGCACTTTCGTTTAGTAGTTAAGTAGATTCATAAAATAAGATGATGTTCATTCTTTAATTCCGAGAAAATTGTTGACGAAAACGGGGGCAGAAATAAATACAATAATACGTGAGTTCAAGAAATTCCATATTCCGACAGATTTCCCGGAAATATGGCAATAAATGTATTATATTACAAAAATAACTTATTCCTCCTCTGAAAAGTATGCAACATATTTGTTATCTTTTTTGTTCATCATTAATTACCTAATCAATTGTACTAGAGTGCACAAAAGTAGATAATTTTTTATGCGTTAAGTTTGATTTACAATCGCGATATCGATTAGTTTATATGATTAATTTATTTATTTTGTCTGATAAACAATTTCACAACTCAGTTGTTATCGCTGAACTATATCTATAATCAAAGAAAGGAATCGACAATAGTTAAAAAACCAAATTAATTATTAGTTTAGTTCCACATTGAAAACAAACATTGTGTGCCATTATTAACTTACATAATTTCTGCTTATAATCCTCGCTGTAATTCTTGGAATAATCTTCAGTCATTTGTTGTTTCATCTGAATATTTGTTACAGAGAATTTCTGAGAATTCGGGCACCTGTGCGTCTGTTTCATGTAGGACTCCGCACAGTTGCCACATCCAGCTTATTAAATCTAAATTTATATTAACTGCCCAAGCTGCTGCCGCCCCCTTTCCCCCTCCCTGGAATTCGTTGGGCCTTGTTTCATTCATTATTTGATATTATTAATGAGCATTGAGCCAACAGCCGTTGCCATCAATTAATTTAAAACTCGCCAAATATTAATCATAATCCGCGCACGTTTACAAAGTCCGACAATGTCCTTTCTTACACACAGACAGAAAGGCAGACAGACAGTCGGGCAGATTGTAAAGGACATATGAGTTGGACTTGGAATACAATGGCGTCATATGCGCATCACGAATCCAACACAAACAACGACGACAATCCATTAACTTAATGAGATTGCAAGTGACATTGTAAATTCGCCAATTCCTCCTCCCACCCCGTTTCAACAGGCACCCCTCTGCACTCTTCCCTTGTGGTTTTGTTCAATGCCTTTGGTGTTGCGTCTTTAGGGGCAAACAGTGCAACGTCCCCAGTCACATAATAAATATGTGCGTCAAGTTCATTCATAAAAGGCGTCGGCACCCGAAAAACAACAACAACAGCAGTGGTAAGAATATAAATCAATGGGGAGTTCCCTACGCAGGCGCCTCCAAAATACAAAAATGCCTAAAAATAGCAGCTACAAATGGAGAGAGAAATATATGAACTTGTAAAGACTTTGCTAAAAACAAGAAGTGATGCGTGATGGGAGGGGCAGTTTCAAGAGTGGTAAAGGGAGGGGGAAGAGGCAGCTTAAACACTGACTTGGCATTTTAGCCAAAGGAAAAGTTGCAACCACATTTAGTTAAAGATGTCGCTAGTCAAAAGTAAATACAAAGCCACAAATAAGAAATTGTCAGAGGGAAATCGGTAATAGCGCTAACATTTTGGCTATTTTAAAGCTATTTTTTTATTTCAATGGCTAGATAACTTTTTATTGTAATAATGATTTGACTAATTTTTAAGATAGTCAGATATCTTCAACATATCAGCATATAAAATACATAACGTGCAAAAAAATGGAGTATAACTAAGGTATTTGAATATTTTAGTGTTGTGAAAATAAGAAAAGAATCCATTTTTCCATTTAAAACATATTACAGATAGAAATAACACTTCGAGCGTAGATATTAAAATTCAGAGATACTGATAACTAAAATTAAATGCAGAAGTTGAATGAATTTTCCGTCGAGTGAAAGCCAATTTTTAAAAAATGTATGTTATAAATATTTAAACAAATTCTTTAGAGATATACCTTTTTGATCACATTTTATAATTATTATTTGGTAATTTCAAGCTTATTTTCTTGATAAAGCTAGCAATGTTAGCACTTGAAATTCAGGCAACACTGGTAGGGAGGATATGTGGGGGGAAGAAGAGAGGCCTGTAGGTGGGGTAGTCGAGGGGCCGTCAGTCGAATATTCGTGTGCCAGCTATTTTTGGAAAGAAACGTACAAGAGCGAGCAACAGAGATCGACAGAGAGTGGGTGTGGGTGTGAGCGAGAGGGAGACAGAGCTTTGCAATGGCCTCACACTAATAAAAGGCGCCAGTTGTTGTAGGCGCCGACTCCCATGCCCCCACCCACACGGGCATTGCGTGCGTGGGCGACGAAAGCTGCACGCAAACGAGCAAGAAAAGCTCTGAAGCGCGTGGGCGTCGCTGCCAGCGCAACAGGAGCAGCAGCGAAAGCTCTTCGGCGAAAGCTTAACAAACATTACCCCAGGCCCAAAAGTCTGGAAGGCTGGAAGTGAGCTTCGGGTAACTTCGTTGTCTTGGTTTCGTGCAGCTTCGACATCGCTTCGTTCGTGTTTGTTTCATTCGCTGCGCTACCTGATGCTCAAGTCGTGCCTCGTTTGGCGAGTCGAGTTCAGTTCAACCTGGTGAGCGCAGCGAAGTGAACGCTGGCCAATGTGTTGAGCGGTTAAATAAGAAAAGTTGACTCCTACAACAAGTAGGAAAAATCCCAGCTAGTATTCTGCGTCAGCTAATTCAGCGATAAACGTCCGAGTTGCCAGCTCCAGCTACAGCGCCAACTAGAACCAGTGTGGCCAACTCTGCTGTTGCCCTGTTGCCGTCTTGTGCGTGGCAATTTCAAGTGCAACATATGGCAGACGGCATCGATGCCAAAATGCAGACCGCTTATCATAAGAACTGTGCGCACTTTCTCTGGTAAGTCACTTGGAAAACTCAACCAGAATAAAAAGAACTTGCAAACTTAGAAATTATCTAGAAACTTGCAATTTTGTTAAAAGTTTTCCTACCCAAATTTGGGTTTTATAATTTGGGGTCAGGTTTCTAATATCCTTTCTTTTTTTTTGGTGTGCTCTAAAAAGTATGCTACACTCTTTGTTGATTACACTTTTATGTAAATTTCATGTGAGGGTCGTCGCCATTTTGAATGATCTATTTTATACGGCGCGTCAAAGTATGCAATGAAATTTTAACAACCTAATAAAAATCCCATTCGATTGCACATCATTAAAATGCATTTGTTAAACAATCTGTTTGCACAATAAAAGTAATTAAAATGCAAATTAATTTCTGTATATATTAATTTTTTTATAATTGACTTTTTATGATGTTTCCTGTTGTGAAATTGCTTGGAAAATACGAAAATATGTTTATCAATCAAATTATCGACAAATTAATGATAAAAAAATTACACATGCATTATGTACATATGCAGAGCAAAACAAAAATCCCCCCATTATGAATGTGCGAAATATCAATTTCCTGTTATCAAAGTTGAATCGTGACACAGATAAGAAAGTGCTCTAGATACACTTGCAGCTATAGATACAGATACATACAGAGCTACTATGCAACTGTATCTGACACTTACATAGCACAATCGAAGGGAACGAGAGCTGGCAGAGTGTGTAAAGGGAGGGGAAAGGGATTCCTTCTTTTCACAAACTGCGCAATTGGTTATCGGAAAGCATCGAACGTTGATATCCGATTGATATGCAATTTTCGGCTGCTCCCCATTTACCCAGGCATACAATCACAAAAAGACACAGATTGAGATGCAGATTGAGATACAGATGAACAATTCACAGGAATGTCATCAGGCACATTAACGAGATTATCAGCAAATGTCGCAGTATGAAAATAAATCAGACAATGCCACTCGTTATCCTGCATTTATTAAGGCTTCCAGGAAATGAATAAAATATTGCGCATAAATATTCCCGGAAATACTTGCAATATGAAACTCGGGCAATTTGCAACCTGCCCACGCAGCCCTTCAACTAGCTACAGTTGTTGCCCAGGACGATGCTGCAACAAGAGCTGTGGTAATAGTTGATGCTGTTTTACAGGCGAAGCCTTTTTGCGTTGTAAGCGGCTTTGGCATCGTCAAGCGGATTCAACTTAGTGCACAGGATGTGAACAATTTCCATGCAGTTTGCTTTTAAATTGAAAATGTTCACCACGCTGCTTCTAATTTTGGACATGCAACAACTGTGTGTGTGCAAGCGTTGCGTTGCAAGTTGCACACCATCATAAGCTGACTGAGAATTATCTCAAAAAAACAGAGAGCTGCATAAATATACTTAGCTCCATTAGTTTGCGAGAAATTCCAAGTTTTTTAAGACGCAGATTATGAGAAAAAAGTTTTATATTTATAAAAAATATTCATAGAACTGGAAAATAGAAAAGCAGCACTTGCTATTCACTTTTTATATTAAGTAACTTTAATTTTTAATTTCTGTCTTTTGTAATTCCATCGTTAGTTTTATGATTCATTTTTATTCTATTTTTTGTTATTCTTTCGAATTTAAAAGCTTTTAAGTATGTAAAGGAAATTCTTTTAGATGAAATCCGATTTAATTAAAATTCTTTTGCGCTATGCATGATTGAAGAAGGGGAAAACGCTGCAAGACCCTTTTTAATTTGAAATCAAATCAAAGCCGAGGTCTCCCTCGATGCCCACTGATAAATTGCGTTGTAAAACAGCTGGAACCATTGTGTCTGCCACACAATCATAACCAATTGCCACATTCAGTGCTTATCTAATTGCTTTGCACTTGGATGGAACGGGAAAAGCCCTTTTTCACGCTGAGCTGCTTAAAAGGGAATTATGAATTGTATGTGCAAAAACAGAAAAAAAGAGAAATATATGGTAAAAGCCAGATAAAAGCAATTTGTTATCCCTTAACTGGGCTTAGAGACGCTAAGGCGTCAGTTACACAAAGCGAAAGCCAACGTACTCGTAATTCGAGCCTAAATCACCAACTGCCAATGCTACTCGAGATTTGCTTCGCAATCTTTGAAGCTGTCTTTCTGTCAGTATCTCTTTATTTCTGTCTTGCTGTCTGTTTGTTTGTTTTCTCGGTCGAGTGCTCGATATTCACAATAATGGAGCCCCAAAGAGCTCTAAAGTGCAAGGTAACAGCTGCGAGGTGCCGCCCACGGGCATCAAAACCAAAATGGCAAGACGACTGCCAACACTTCAGGCTCAAGTGCGACCTTTAACCCCACTCCGACCCAGGGACCGCATGACATGCGCGCCGTTGTGATTAGCTCTGAAGTAAACGAATGTTTGCTTCTTAAAGTGATGAACTGCGTCATGTGTTGGCAGCCAACGGGGCGTATGAAAAACGGAAAACGTAGGACGGCAAAAAATAAAAACGGGATTTGAAATGCCTACGCTGCCGATGACGGAGTTGGCGGCGGCTTAGTGGCAACAGGACAGCAAATCCTTTGCGGATTTTGGTCAAGAAATGCGCAACGAAATTAACTTGAAAGCGTTGAAAAAACTGCCCAGCAACTGGCCACCTTGAGACCAAAGAACCCACAACAACTCAAGAGTCTAAACAAAGCACTTTCTCAAAAGTAACTTGCGGTTCTGCAACTTTATAAACGGTGCCCAAAAATATGCCAAAGAAAAACGACGGAGACTCGACAGGGAGAGAGAGAGAGAGACATGAAGACAATTTCAGGCATAAAAGATACAAAACTTGAAATTGTTTGTAGAATTTTGTTGGCGTTGAAAATTACAGCAGTTGTAGATAGTGGGAGGGGGAGTGTGACGGGGCCTGTCATTGTCTTAGGCTGTTTAAGCTATTTACTGAATCACCCAGGTGAAGGACGTAAGCTAGCCTGGCAGCTGCTTATGAATGCCATTTCGCTTGTAGTCTCATTTTGTATCTTATAGATACATTGTCATCTGATTTTGTATTCCAAAGCGCGTCTTTCGATCGCTGATTAAAACTCTTAATCAATTTCCGGTCCAATTTCGAGTAGAATTGCGTACAGAATACAAAGTTGCAAGTTGCCGTCATTTGTTTTTATTTTTGTTTGTCTTGTCTACTTTTGGTAATTTTCGCGCATGAAATTGTGGCACGTGCGTAGGAAAAGACGCTGGAGAAGGAATACCAAAACTGAGTGGCACAACGAATCCTGCCACAATGCAAAACTAAAGTCCTTTTTACGGTTGCTGACGACAGCTGCAAATTGAATGAAATTAAGCCGAAAGTTAGAGCCCGCCATTTATTAAGTGGCTTTACGTTTTGTCTCTGCCACACGGTGGCAGCCACAGGGCAGAACTTGCCGCTGCCTCGGGAAAGTCAAAAGGAAACTCTCCCGAACAAAAGCCATTTTAATTGAATGAATACTTACGCAGTAAGTCCTTTGAATAGAGCAAAGCAGACAGCACCTGGCAGCAACATCAACATCAACCAACTGGAAAGATGATTACGCTGCCACAAAATGAATGAAAGTGACAAAAATAAAAGAAATTTCTCATAGAAAAATAGTTGAGACTGCGAAGTTGCAAAGGACAAAACTGCAAAGATGGCAACGTCAAAAGTTGACAGATAAAATATACTCGTATCTTAGCAGGAAATAAATGAATTCCTTGAATAAAATAGTTGCAAATGTTCTAAGAAGTCTCTGAAAGGCAAAGATCATATCATATTTCCTACACATAGTTCACATTAATTAAGCCTAATTGCCAAAAGTATTTCTTATATGAAATTCTATAAAGAAAATGTCAAGCATTTTATCAACTTCTTCTTCAATAAGCCTTTTTTCAGTTTTATTTCCATTTATTAAATTCATAGCATACTTTTCTGCGCATATGCAAATTATGTGTGGGCACAAAATTTAATGGGAATTTAATTGAAGCTGGCCATGAATACAATTATAAATGAAAGTTGTTGATTGAGTTTCGTTGTTTATCCCACGGTCAGGTCCATGATGGCATTGACCACATCGCTCTTGTGCTTCAACAGAGCCTTGATGGCCTTCTGCCGCGAGCATTCGGCCTGCATTTGGACCAGCTCGATGTCCTTTTCATCCAGTTGACTGTCATCGAGATTGCCCTCTTCGTTGTCATCGTCGTCGTTGTCAATTTTAGCATCATCCAGTTGATCTCCATCCTTTGACTGGGGAGATGAACGGACATTGGCATCGTTAAGATAGCGTTCGGCAGCCTGAGCGGCAGCTGCATTCGAAGTGTCCTCGACACGAACTTCGCCAAAGCAGATGAGGGTCTTGGTATTGGGACACTTGTACACTTCCGGCTGATCGATGCAAAGCAGCACGTTCTTGGCCTTGCGCATCGTCACACGCGACACATTCGCCACCTTCTGCAGGTCGAGCTTCATCAGGAGTCGACGAGCCTTTTTCTCGCCACGTGAAAACTTCGGAATCGGCACAAACTCAGGACTATCAACTGCTCCTGCTCCTGTTCCTGCTCTGGGCTTGACAGCTTGTTGCACAACCGTGACGGCATCATCGCTGTCGGAGGTGTCCGAGGCAGAGGAGACGGAAGCCGATGATGCTTGACTTTTGCGTGAGGTGCTCGGCATCGACTTCATGTTCTTGGCCAAGTTCATCAGTTTTTGCATATTGGCCCGCATGGCGCGAAGATCCGTTTTCTTGTCCCCGTTCTCATTATTCTCGCTGACACAGGCATCATCAATGTTGTTGCTGTTGTTGTTGCTGGTCTCTTCGACAGCTGCTGCTGCTGCTGCGGCCTTGACTGCTGCTGCTGTGGCTGCTGCTGCCGCTGCCGCCTTCTTAATTTTCTGTTTCTTTCCCATTTTTCCCTTTTGCGGTTGCTTGAAATTAGTTTGCCTCAGTCAGAAAGTTGACGGTCTGCAATTTGTTTTACATAAACTTAAGTTTGCAATTTTTAATAAATTTTCTATTTTTTTCGTCTGTTTGTAAAGTAAATTTCAAACTGGCTTTTGACAGGTGCCCCAGAAACTTACGACAGCATTAAAAAAGCTAACTAATGTTGCCAAGTCACAGACTGACAAGTCGCAGTGTTGCACAACGAAAGATAGTGTTAGTTAGTTAGTGCTAGAAAAATATTGTTTATTAGTTACGCTAACGGCAGGGCTGTAAAAAAAAACTTACTGCAATCGAAGCATTAATTTCTAACAAATATTTTTGTTTTCACTAGATATTTTAAATGCTACATAGACAATAGTTTTTTCAAATAGTTCATCAAATTTATCTATTTATTTTGTGCTCAAGGATATAAGAAAACTTTAGTCTAATTGAAGCTTTAACAGTTTAATTTCCACAGCTAATTGATCTAATATGTCTGTTCTTTACGTGCTTAAAGACATTTCCTTCCCCATTGCGAAACTTTATTTTATCCTCGCTTTTTTAAGCCTTTTTTTTGGGGGTATCAAAACTACGTCTAATTGGATTGAAAGTTTTGCAGCTGCAGTTGGCAGAAAGACGTCAATTTTGTATAGCGAAAGCCAATAAAATTTGCGGCTATCGCAGTGCAAATTTGATTGAAATTGATGATTGAAATTCAATGGACGTAACACTCAGCTGAAAAATATATGCAAGGGAAATGGGAATAAGTTGGCACAAAGTCGATGAAGGGATTTTGGGAAGAAGTTGTGTGGTAAGCCAAACTGGATGTGAAATTGCTGCTGTTGACAAAGTAGTTGGAGTGGCAAAGGCGGGAAGGGGGTAGAGGGCAGGAGGACGAGGTGCAGTTAAGCACACTGAGTGCAAATTTAAAACGCAACGCTTCGGGGCGCAATATGCGCGGACAAAAGCCAAACGGATGTGACTTGAAAGGCAATGGGATTGCCAAGGGAATGTGTGGGAAAGTAGGGGGCAGAGATGGAGGGGCGTGGCATGTGAACGTGAACGGAAATGGAGCAAACAATGTACAAAAAGCGAAACCATGCCATGTTGCTGTTGCTGTTGTTGTTGCAAGCTGCAATGCAGCCAGTTGACAATCGCAACAAATGTATTTTAAAGTAATTTCCTTGAATTTTAATTGCAGCAAAGCTTGCAACAAGGCGTGAGACAGACTGAGGCAGGGGTTGGGAGTTGGGGGCGGGATAGTCATTTCGTTTTCAATCCCCTCCCGAAAATGCCACACAAACAAACGGGTTCTGGCAGTTGCTGTGGCGCTTGCGGTTTTTTGTGGCATGCAGCATTGCAAGATTCACAGAAACAAGTGCTTTTGCGGTCGTGCCACCGTTAGGCAACACTGGGCGGGGGCCGTGGCATGCCGAATGACACTGTGACACTGTGACATAGTGTCACTGCCTATCGGCAGCTGGCTAAAAGCCGCGCTTTGCTGTTAACTTAATTAAAAATGGCCCCGCCCTATTAGCCTCCATTTACTCCACGCTTCACTTGTTGCAGCGAACTGCGAATTGCATTTATAGACGGGTTTTAATTAACTTTACAGGGTATGGGGATAATAGGGGTATGCCAAGTTGTAAGCTGAAAAGAAAAGAAATTCGCGTTTATTATTAATTATTTATTAACTAATTTTATTTTAGCAAAATTCATAAAGGACATTGAAAGCTTTTTAAAGCTTGCAGACATTTTGTAATGCACTAACAGCTCGGTTGACTGAGCTTTAAAAGCTCATTAAAGCTGGAAAATGTCACAGAGTGACCAATTATCTTAAAAGCCAATTAAATAAATTATGTATTTAAATTAGGCAATGAATGCAAAGTGATTTAATAGCTCGTTAAAGCTGTTAGTCATATCATTATTATTCATTTTTCTTTTTAAAAAGTGCCCATTTATTCTGCCACCTGGACCTACAGGGTTTTCCTATCGTCCATCAAAAGTAGTTGGACCTGTCCTTACTTGCTTTCATTATGCCATTCTCTGCCCGTGGAGCATTTGTTTGTCTTTTTTCTGTGTGTGTGTTTGCACTCACTGATGCGTTTTTAATTGTTGGACAATTTTTAATTAAAGTGACTGGCAGTTGGATAAAAAGTGCAATTTTTAAAGTTTATCGCAAGGTTGGTTCCTAATTAAGTTTGCATAAATTGCAAAAGTGGCAGCCAGTTGAAAATGAAATTAGAAAACTAGTTAAAGGAGAAAAAGTGAAATGAAAAGGAATTGGAGAATGACGACGACTGTCACTTTAATTGAATCCGGGCAGGCAGCTAATCAAATATTCCGTTTACAGGCAATAAATTCATATTACTTGGTAATATTATAAAGAGCTTAAGTAACTTTCGAAAGCAGGCGGTCTTAACTTTTGCCCACTTTTTGCCAGTGGGCGGAGGAGGAAAAACTTCTAGGCCGGCACGTACATTCGATGATTAATTATTCTGCCGCATATGTTGCAATATCATGCTGTATCAGGTCTCAGGGCGTCGAGGTCACCTAAGGGCTTCTCCAACTTATTGAAGCCTCGTTTAGTTTAGTTTTTCAGTTAGTTTTCCGCTGTCGGGCGACGGATGAAAAATGAAGCCCACGATTCGAGCTCGAATCCAAAGAGAGGAAGGAATCATAGTCATTGCGTCTTGGGAATAACTATGTCAAGGCAGTAAAGTCCATTAGACAAAGATATGGTAAGCATGGGGCACGTGGCATGGGGCATGGGGCATGAGGCACATTAATCATGCAGCTTATGCGATATGATTGAATACATATTATTTTGATGGGCTTGGAAAAACTTTGTAAAGGGTTTTGGCAACATGTTCAATAATCAACAAGAAATTGAGGCCGCAACCTGATTTCTGCCAAGATGTTCAATCCCATTCGGAGCCAGAGTAAATGTCAATAACAAATAACAAACAGAATGAATAAGTACATTAATTACATTTAAAGCAATCGCAATTTCACAGTTCAGCAAATACAAATAGCACACAGACCGATGGACTGAACCGAATGACAATGTTTATAATTGGAATTTCCTTGAAATTGTATTTTTAATCAGTCCATCAATTTCATGTTGAATCATGTTGAATAGTCATTTCAAAAACTGTTGCAATTCATTTGTGTTTGGTTATTAATTTGACAATTACTTGTGTGCCCTGGTTTGTAATTAATTTATTTCCCCAGATGGATGTGATAATTGTAAATTTGTCAATTAAAATCAACATTCAGAGTAAGAATTTCAAAATGATTTAAATTTAGTTATTTTTGTTAAATGCGAGCTGTGTTTTAAACAGATATGTATATAAATATTATAATTAAAGAAAGTGCTTTTTTGTCTGCCTAAAATATTTACAAATATAACCTTTAGCTTAAGGAAAACACATGCAAAACCCAAAGAAATGTCTCTTTTTGTTGATTTAATAGTATTGTTTTATTTCCTTTATTTTGTTGGGTATTTTCCCTGCTGACAGGTAATTGCATTTGATTCCTTATTTGTTTTTTTTTTCTTTGTTTTTTGTGTTGGCCTTCATCGCACCTTGCTCAATAGTCGGACACATTTTCCACATTTTCGCTGGGGTTCAGCTTAAGTTCGAGCAGATTTGTGTTCAACTGGGCGACAGTTGATGAGCTGCAGGCGTCTGGTTATTTTCTCCCAGTTCCAGTTGGTCATGTGCTCAGCAGTAATAAGAAATACAATGCGTAGTCCGAGACCCAAGTTGAAAATATGCCAGCCATCGCTAAGGACAAAAAAGGACCACTGAGAGGAGCATTGAAATAAGAACCAAATACTGCCTGTTAAAGGAAGAGAGGGGATGGAGAGGGGATAGGAAGGGGGATTGACTACGACCACCTGCCGCAGCAAAGCCATTGAAGCGTCAAGGAAAATCAATTTCCTTTGGCAGAGCAGAGCTCGTGGCGCAGTGGCGAAATGAAGCCTGACATTTATTACCATATAAACAGCAGGAATTATTTGTAAGGAGCAGAAACCGAAAGCGCACAAAAGGAGCCGAAACTAAAAGCCAGGAAACTGCAGCAGCACAACAATACTGTAAACTTTCCATCCGCTTCTCCTTCTTCCTCATTCCTCCTTGATCCCTTACCCCGCACCACTTAGCCCTTATCCATATCCGACTTGTAGGATATGAGCTGATTTTGTGTATTGTGCATATCTGTATACAATACAATAATAAGTATGTTTGTATGTGTGTGGGAGTGTGCGTGTGTGTCTGTGTGTGTGTGTGTGTGTGGGAGGCAATGCCGGAAAGTCAAAAGTTGTTCCCGTCACAATAAGCGTAAATGCAATTTTGCACACAAAAGGGAATAACCACAGTGCACATTGATTCAAAAGTTGCTCCTTCTCACGAACTCATCAAATTGATTTTTCATTGTCAGCGGCTGTGAAAAATGATAAATTATTGATATAATGAAGTATTTTTTTTCCACATCATGAATTTATCATGTTGAGCACAGCTGAGATCCTGTTTACAGATTATGCCATAAATGTGATAAAATTTTAAAAGCCTTAAATGAAAAGCATCTCAGCATCGTGACTACTGAAAAAATTGCTCAATTTGAATATAAACTAAAGTAGGGCAGTTACAGAAAGAGATTTTCGTCAACTTTTAAAAAAGTGAAATCAAATTTCTTTTTAATTTACTCCCTGTTGAAGTGCGATATATAATATGAGATACAAGACAATAAAAAAATGATATAAAATCAGGGACCGCAAATAAGAGTTATGAGAAACTGGATAAACTTTTATGTTACATTTTTATGTAAAAATTATAGAATAAAAGTAATTTTTCAATTTTTATTATAAAAATTAAAAATTAAAGTTTTTGAAGCATAATTTTTATTTTCAATTTTTATAATACAAATTGAAAAACAACTTTTATTCTAATAAAATTGAAAACAAGAGTTAAATTACAATTTTTAAAAAAAAATTGAAATTTAATTATTATTTTTTAATTTTTTTTTTAGATGAAAAAATAAGAGTTTTCTTTAAGAGTTTTAATTTGTTTGATAAAAATCAGCAAATAACTTTTTTGTAAAAATTTATATTTTAAAAATTATAATCGTTACGGTCCCTGTATAAGATATACAGAAACATAAATGTATACTTTAATAAATATTTCATAAATATATTTCATACCACTGTGCGCTGGTTATCTGGACAATCTAATTAATCTATCTTTGTTTGTTTCATAACTTGCAGGTGGGCCGATTATCATGGCAAGCAATGTACAACAACAACAGCAACAACAGCGGCGGCAACACACAGCAACTAGAGTGCAACAGCAGCAGCGGCAGCATAGGCAGCGACAGCAGCAACAGTGGCACGCAACAGGATCATTGGAGCAGCAGCAGCAGCAGCAACAACAGCAGCATCAAGGAGAATGGTCTAAGCGGCGATTCCAACAACCAAGGCATATTCAGCAACATCTTCGTAGACAACAACAACAACTACGTGCGACGTCGACTTCAACGTCGCTGCGTCAACAGCGGCGGAGTCATAGCCTGCTACTTAACAGTAGTGGAGTGAGGGAAGAGAGGAGAGAGAAGGAAGCGGAAGCGGAAGCGGAAAGGGGCTGCGGCCGCAGATGCTGCAATCTGGATGCACTGAGGCAACCATTGGGGCAGCTGCAGTTCGGTTCTATTGCGGCGCTACTGTTGCTGCTGCTGCTGGCCACACATGGAGATTCTGTTCAAGCGGAGGGCAATGTTGGTAAGTCCCGCATCCAACTCCCTTATTTCAGTTAACTAATTGACTCCCCTCGAGGGAGACACACGGCGAGTACGACAACACACGTTGCATGTTCTCGTTATTGTTTGGCTCGTGTGGCAACAACATTTACAAGTTTAATTAAAACTTTGACGCACAACATCGAAAGCAAAACCAAAACCAAAACCGTAACCAGACGCAGAAACCAAAACCAAAACCAAAACCATTTACCTCCCAGTGCTGCCTTTATGTTATTTTCTTCATTTTCCTGCATTTCAACCTCCTTTCCATATACTCTTCATTCCCCCCAATTCCACCTTAACAAGATTTACTAGTGCAAATATGTTTTTAACTAGTTTATGCACGTCGTGCATAAGCCAATTGCACCACTTCATACCAACACATATGCCCACACACACACACACACACACCGGGATATCTGTGTATATGTCGTTTTGCTTGTTCAAGTTTCTGTTATGTCATAAAATGGCCGCCTCCTGTTTTGACCGGAAACGACAAACGAGCGACAAGCTAAACGAGTTATCGCTCTACAATCCAAATGCGAGTACCGTGTATCTTAAATTCCCATATACTGTGTACGGACTAATAAAAAGGCTTACCTAATATAGAGGGCTTTCAAATTTTAAACGGAAATTAATATGCAGACATGTTGTTCAAATCTCTAACAAACTGTTAAAAAACGCTTAACGTTACTTTTTGTCGAGTATGCTGATTTATTTTTGTTGTAAACAATTTTAATTTGTTTTTAAATCCATTTTAAAATAGTCAATTAAATAAAAACGAAAGTTGTCTGATATTATTAGGGTTTCATCGGATGGCTCTACTTTTAAGGATTTTGTACAATTTCCTTTGAGAATTGTTTTGAAAATAAAATGGTAAAAATTACATTTATGGCACACCTTTTTATAATATACTTGCTGGCCAATAAATACATCAGAAAAAAAATAAATGAGTAAAAAAATAAATAAATAAAAAATGTCAAGATCGAGCTCGATTAAAAACGAGCTGAGCTAAACATTGACTTATCATCAATAAATAATAAAATTAAAATAATTTATTGTCTTGCGAAATATTTTATTTATTAATATGATAATGTATCAACTTTGGTTTATTAAGAAGAGTTAACTGCAGCTTTTCTGTAAACTGTACTTTTCCTTTCCTTTACCCCAACCGTGAGCAAGGACAACTGCAACTGCAACTGAAACGGGAGATGTGCTCTCGGAAGAGGCAACGCCTCTTCGTGTCCAGCTCACCGTTCACATGCGAGGGAAGTCATGGCAACAACTAGTTGCTGTTGTTGGTGCTGTTGCTGGTGCTGTTGCTGGTGTTGTTGATGCTGTTGCTAGCGTTGCTGATTGAAATTTGCAGCCAGCGTTGCATGGACGTCAGCAATCAAGCAACCAGCACACACACACATACAAACAGGTGTATCTCTTTATATGTATATATGCATATATATGTATGTGTACATGTGTGCATTTATGCATTGCCTTGTGCAAATATCAACAGGAGCTGGGTCCTGGGATTTATTGATTGCAACCTGCCGTCGCCAGTCTGTGTGTCGCCCACGCATCCTGTTGCTGTTGTTGCTGCCACTCCTTGGGCAACATGAGGCACACGCTGCCACATAGATAAATGGCATGACACTGCATGCTGTTGGTCGACAGTGTCACACAATGGGGCACACACACTGTTGTTGGCCGTGTCATGTATAAATTAGTAAACATACTGCATTATCAGCAACTGCAGCAGCAGCAGCGGGAGCAACATCATCATTAGTTGTAACGGCCTCAAAGCAGCACTCAAGTTGCAACTTTTACTGGTTGCATCATAAAATTTAATTAACAGCTGCATATGAAGGACGGCATTGTTGAGGCCGCACTCGAGTTAGGGTATCCTCAGTGTGCAACAACACATTGAACTTTGCCTTTGAGAACAACTCGCCAACACCAACAACAACTTCATTAAACTAACAGCAACCAAAGGCTAAAACTTTATCTGTCTGTCATCATTATCATCATCATCGCATTCGTAGTTGTTGTGGGGATTGTTGTTGTTTATTTGTTGCAACTGCTACTGCATTTATTCATTTCATTTGAAAAACAAATATTTGCGAAGAGTTTGAAAGCCTTTCACCAGTTGGCTGTTGTTGTAAATTTTCCATATTTTGGTATGCGGTAGATTTAATGAAATTCCATCGAATGCGCTGCCTGTCAATGCAAATTGAAACCCAAATCTAAATTCGAATCCAAACTGTAATCGAAAAGCGCAAAAACTACATTACCATTTCCAATCGCTTTGCATTTAATGCCACGTGCTGTTCTCTTTTCTTTTGTTTCTGGTTTGCTTTTTTTTTTTAGCGCATTTTCACAATTTTCAATGATTTTGTCATGAATTATTAATTAGTATGAGCGAAAAATATTTTAAATAAATGCAGCGCTAATGGAATTTGCGTGTTTTGCATTTGACACGTTGCGTATACGCCATGGAAACAAGAATACAAATCTAACGATAATCCAAAAATTGCAAAATTTACAACTCTCTACTTTGCAGCTGTCTTTTTGTTTGGCTTAAGTATTTTTTGGCAACTTTTGTGAGGTGTGACAAAAGATTAGCAAATGCCACAAAAGTAATTTCAACATTGCAATCTTTATTGTTTTCCGCCTGGGGGATAATTGATTTTAGATTTGTAGCTTAAATTGCTCTCTAAATCGAATAGGTAATATTTTCTATTAGAAATTGAAACTTTGTGGGCAAAGCCAATCTTCTTATGGCGTTATGCAGCTTGGGGAAAATTCAAATTAAAACTGCAAAACTCTTTTATCATAATACCGACACAAGTCTCTATTTTGGTTGTCAAATGAAAATTTATTTCCAGTAGAAATTGTGAGAGAAAATAAATTCGTTTAAATTTAAAGCATGAATATAAACAACAAAATTTGAATGTCTTTAATAGCATCAAGGGAAATATTTAATATAAAGTAATTATTTGCACATTTCCTAATGAAGCTAAAAATATATTCAATTAGTATTCATCTCAATGGTTATATTGAATATTTTTAATTAACCTAAGTAAAACAGAAACTGAAATTAGTTTTCATCTCGATTTTCAATCGATACTTTAATTAAATTTTTGCCGATTTCAAGAGTCTTTTGTCGAAATTCCATTCGTTGTTTACGTTATACAAAATGCAGGCCAAGTTCAACTTTTGGCCAAGTGCACTTGACGCTATTTAAAAAGTTCTATGGCCAAACTAAAAAGCTAGTTAAAAGTCTGTTTAATAGTTGGATGAGTGCCGCATTATCTGGCGTTGCAATTGTTGGTTTCTAAGCGCGCAACTTTGTGCCTTGTTAATGCAACAGTTTTGTGGCAAAGTTGCGTCTATTGTTGGTAATTGCGGCACTTAAATTGTGCGCTGTGCGGTTGCACAGTTGCACCTGCAAGGCAAGGCAACTTTCAGCATGCAACGCTGTTTTTTTTTCTTTTGGAATTCTCTCTGTTTTCTCTCTTTCTCCACTTTGCTGGTAAATTGAGCAAGCAGGCCGAAAACGTGGAAACATTGACAAAAAGTGGCGAATGTTTCTGTTTTCTAGGAATGCACTCGAGTGAAAAGGACTGGCAAAAATGTGAAAAGCGTGAAAACGTCGCTTTTCCGGTTGGCGTAACTGCTCTTCGATTGTATCTGTAGCTGGATAACAATATGTTTACTTCCTCAACAATGCACAAGCTCAAAGTGTTGTATGCATGAGAATGCAGCACATTTTGTGCGAGAAAGAGAAGAATGGCGAAATGTAGACAGAACCATTTGTTCCAAGTCATTTGAGCGGAGGGCGCAAATTAAGTGCATTTTCATTAGTTACAAGTTGTTACATTTAATAAATTAAATTGCAATGGCATCTGGAATCGCCTCGACGTGTTTCAGCTGCAATTATTTTTCATTGCTCGCTCGCATTTCGCAGTTAGCCTTGTCCGCATGAACAGCTGAAAGGGAAACTTTTTTTTTTCGGCTATGATGTTACCCAGCGGCCATCAGCTGAACAACTTCACAAGATAGAAACACATTTACACACACACTCACACACACACACATACAAAAGTGCAGTGAGTGTAGGCAGTCATCCATGCTTTATGCTTAGAGCAAATGCAAAGTTTTTGCTCCCTGCGCAAAAAGTTGAGTGTTACCTGCATCCAAATAAAAAAAAGGTATAAAAAATACAACCATGAAATTTGTTTGAAAGTATTAGATAAGAGGTTAAGACTAACAGATACCCTGCAGCTAAAGAATTTCGTACACATATAAAGTACTTTTACTTTTCTTCTTCTTCCTCCGCTAATGACAAAACTTTTTTGTAAACAACTGGAATGCTTTGTTAGCAATAAACTATGTTAGTAAATATGTAATTTTTTTTTATATACTTACTGTATGGAAATAGTCAAACCCTTTCTCTACCTTTTTACGAAGTACAGAGTATTAAAAGGCAAACTAAAAAAGTGCAATCATGGAATCCGCTTCGTCAAAAACTTAGTTGCACATCGCCACATCAATTCAAATGGCAAACGAATGATATGAATACGAGAATGAGTGTGAATAACAAAAATTTGTCCTCAAAGTTTGGCTAAGTCTTTTGACGTGGAACAAATGTCCAAAGTTGGAATTGAAGTTCAAGCTATCTTGAGTGTAATAAATAACACAGCAAACATATGGTAAATGTCAACTGGGCTTTATTGCCGTTTGGACCATTTCAATTTCATAGTTTGTTGCCAAAGTTTGTACAGTTTTGAGTATGATTTGTTATGCCAGTAATATCAGAATTTAATCCAATATTTTAATAAATATGAACTCTAAATAAACTGGGCTTAAAATGATACATAAAAGTTAGCTATAATTATCACAAATGAAGTTAATTTGAGAATTTAGTTATTGTTTTCATTGCAGCTAATACTGTCTGAACTCGTATCTTTTGCCAACATTGAAAGCCATAACAATTCAATTATGTGGCTTCATAAAGCTGAGCATTAGAACGTCAGACTAGGCTGGAGGGACTTGCTCCTTACGCTTCTATTCTATGGGCATGAGAATACCATGAGCAGCCACTCAGACGTTGGCTGGCAAGTTAATTAAACTTTGATAGTTGAGAGGCATTGAGAATGCCAGCCAGCATCAAGATGAAAATGTAATTAAGAGATAAAAATGAAACAATGAGAGCCGACACACATGTGTGTGAGTTACGCCCATTGCGGCAGATAGCCCCGCCCACCTGCATTATTGGGTCATTCTCTTAACTATAATTGAGCAACATTTGATAAAGATAAATACGCGTAGCTGACAGCCACGCATTGAATTAACAATGAGCTCATTTTAGAGACAGTTCCATTGTCGGAATTCAATCAATTGAGAGGTAATCAAAACTGAAAGATAATCAAGCGAGGCGCCACAAAGCATTGCTAATGACTAATAACTGTAATCATCATAAAGATTCATATTAAATAAAATTCAATATATACTGGGGTGCCACAGAAATCTCTTTCACCTGAATTTGACGTACATTTGTATGAAATTTACGTCATTTTTCAGGTGAAAGAGATTTCTGTGGCACCCCAGATAATAAGTACGAGAAGCATCGAAATTGTCGTCGTCCAAATTGCCGTCGGGCTGCCATAAAAATTAACGTGACATCGTAAATATTTGTTGCAGGATTCGGCATATGAATCCATATGTACATAAGTACGAGGGTCTCAGAAATGCTAAAGTAAAGTTCAGATATGCGTGAAATTATACATATATTTCACACAATCACATACAGTCACATTTCGCATATTAAAAACAAAAATGTCGCGACCAACAAACAAAAAGCATGAGCGAAAGGAGAAGAAAGACTTGGGAATAATAAGGAAACAATTCGAAAAGAAATACTCTGCAACTGTGAAAGAAAATTAATTTCAGCCGAAAAGTGTGCAATATATTTTTAAAGAGCTGTGAGAAAGTACTACAACTGAAAATGATTTTACTATGATATGTAATTTGAAACATTTATTAGCTTAACATAAATTTTGTTTATTTGCTTTCTCTTCTTTTATTCATGAGAATTTCAACTCCATTCAATAGGAGGCTTTTGCAGGGTATTAAGACATTGGTCTAGGACTGGGCAACTGACAGGCTCTTTTGGGCTGTTGTTTTGTGCACTTGTTTATATTTAGCATATGGCTGAGGGCGTGGCAGCCATACAAACACACAAAAAAACACACAGAAAAACACTTTTATATGTACAGATTGCCCGTAAGCCAAATGCTGGCAATTACTTTGTTGGCACTTTGTTTTGGGTTCTGGCTTAGAAGTGTTTTTTTTTTTTGTTTCTGACTGCTTTCCTATTTTTGCCAGCGGGCGGGCGAACTGGTCATGGACCAGAATCCGTATTAGGAGCAGAAGCATTCGGTCCCGGGCATAAACTAACAGCAACTAACGACCGCAAAATATTAACAATAACAATTCGGGCGTTTTCATATGCCAAGTAATTTATGCAAATGTATTTATTGCAGCGCCGCAAAGTAGGCAACACAGGAGCTGGGGTCTAAGCAAATAAATGTTAATTTCATGGTAATAACGTTTGCCTCGCTGCCAGGTGTAACAAAAAACAGACTCACCGAACGTCCAACAAAACCAGACACAGCCTCTCCCCCTTCTCCTCCTTCCGCCCGTTTCCTGTTCCTCTTTATAAACAACATGTTTTGGGAAGGGGGATAAAAAGCAAACAAGAAACCAAAAGTCAACTAAATGTGTATTGATGTACATTGTACATTCTACACATGCCTGCTTCCTGTGTATGCCTATGTATATATATGTGTATATATGTATGTGTTGTGTGTAGTAAACGCAAATACTTTGACTGGTATTTGCATGCTGCCTACTTCCCGTCGCCGTCGCCAGAGGGCGTGCATAAAAAACAAAGCGCTAAGGCAGAAAACATGTAAAATTCATTGAAGGAACCAACAGCTGTGTTGAGATTGCTGCGGGGACAGTGGGCGGGCCAGTGGGTGGGGCTAGACCCTCTTTTAGAGCATGCATGTATATGGGTTTGAGTATGTGCGAATGTGTGTGTGTTTGTACCCCTTGATATTTGCTTTGGGC
Source organism: Drosophila subquinaria (assembly GCA_037043405.1). Lineage (NCBI taxonomy): Eukaryota > Metazoa > Arthropoda > Insecta > Diptera > Drosophilidae > Drosophila > Drosophila subquinaria. The sequence continues at coordinate 631,574 of JBAMBL010001670.1, forward strand.
CTAGGACCAATGCGTGGGCGTGCGGAAATTTAATAAGAATTGGATTTTTATGTTTTGTGTATTTATGTGGCATATGTATGTGTAACATGTGCGAGTGTGTATGAGTGTATGTGTGCCATGGGGCGTTCTTAATATGGCATTAATACCCTTGAAATGCCTTTCTCCTGTTCCCCTGCCAGCCAAATGCGGCCTTAACCTTTTGTGCTAATGATTTGATTTATCTGCGGCTAGCAAAATACCATTATTTGCACAGCCGCAGAAATAAATAAATTACTGGACCCCAAATATCGGAATGCAAGAGACCAAATGGCATAAAGCAAGCCATACTTCATGGCAGCAGGTAAATTATTTGCATTGATTTTAATGTCGACAAATTAAGGTTAATAGAAAATAATTAGAACCTTTTAGTGGGCAGGACGACGCATAATTAAAATGGAAATTGAAATTAGATTTTCGCAATTTGATTCACATTCCAATTTCGTTAATCTTTTTTACGTCAATTAATTAAATGTTAGTGATTTGCATGAATTGAAAAATGTATTTCAGTTGCTGTTTAGTTAATAATGTTCGATATTCTCCAAAAAGTATGTTATGCAAATGAGAAATGAACTCTGCACATTTTCCGCTGAAAGTTGTTTGATTTTGCTGCTCATAATTTATGCAAAAAACCTAATGAATTTTTATGCCAAAGCAAGGAGAAGGAAATGAATAGCAAGGATGAGAGGCAGATGATGAGACTGTGAGAGAGAGAGATAGAGAAAGTGAGAGAGACCAAACCGTTGCGCACCCTGCAAATTAATGAAAATTCATGAACAATTCTTTGTCTAAATTGGGGGCAACACGGGGGAAGCCCATTAACGAGTCCTAAATTAAAAGCTGCCTAAACATTAATGAAAGCAAAACGCTGGCCGAAGTGGCAAAAACATTGAAATTACTGCAAAATGAAGAGGAATGTTCACAAAATCATAATAAGCAATAAAGATTTGTGTATTATTTTATGGTAAATTGGTAAACTACGTAATTGCACATTAAAGCCGAGAGAAAGCATTTAATGGATTTAATTAAATCACTTAAACGCAACTCAGCCTGGGACTTGGAAGGAAGCTCCCTGGTTATTAAAGGCAATTCAGGGATTTATTTGGTTTTGCATGCGCAAATTTGGCTAAAAGCCTCTTAAAGCCAAATGCCGGGAATTTGCATGGCAAGCCAGGAGGGGGGAAAAGGGGCAAGAGGAGTGGTTGAATGTGGTTTCTGCTTATGCAGACAGGCAGATAAGTAGAACAGCCATTCAGTGAGCCATACCTGGCATAAATCTTGGTATATGCAGCTAGAAGCTTCTAGTCCTTTGCTGACTTGCAAAACGCACGCTATTTTTTCTCTCTCTCTCTCTTTTCCCTCTCTCTCTAGGGACTCTCGCCTCTTGGCAACCTGTACGCCTGGGGCCAGCAATCAGGCATTTTATTAGAATTTCGATTATCATTTTCATTTCGGTTTCGGTTTCGATTTCGGTTTCAATTGAGATGCGTATTGAATTGCAGTCGCATGCGACCTTCTATAACTCGTTTCAATTTCAATTTTAATTTCACCAAAGGCTTTGGCATTGCCAGAAGACCTGTCGCTCTTTATGTTGGTCAGTTCTCAAAGGGAATTTCTAATAAAGCACCTGAAGCTTTCTGTGGAAAGCATGTGAAACAAATTATTGAGGTAGAAAACAGTTGATTATGTGTTTCTGGGAAACAAGTTGCAATTGCTTTCGCCTGAAAGTAAAACAAATACTCAAAGCAAAGGAAACACATAAAAGACATTAAACAAGAGCCAATTCTCGAGTTTCTTTCATTTAAACTCAATTGAAAATAAAGGTGATTTGCATAATAATGAATTCAACATAAATTTCTATCTTACTGATTAGTTGCCCATGTAGTTAGAATATATTTGAATATACTCGTATTCACTAGTTGCTTCATTCAATTATAAGCTTACCAGAATTTGCCATTTGTCCATTATCCGTCCGTTTCCGAAGGATGTTAATCAGCTTGTGGGGCAAAGCCTACACAGAAGACAAACCGAATGCCATCATGGATAAATGTGGTCCCTGGTGTTTATCCTTCGGTGCGTTGTGGTTACTTCACTTCAGTTGGGACTCGAATGAGGTTTAAGCTTTATGTGCTTAATCTTCCGCTTGTTGCTGTTGTCCTGTGCTTTATATACTCGCAGACAAAAGGCAGGACCTTCAAGTGGCTGGACATAAAAAACGGTTTATACTCAAATTTATGCCGAACGTTCATTTGAAGTGTGTTTGGAGTGTGTGGAGTGTGCAACTTGGGCCGCTTAATTGCGTGCCAAATTTGTGGCTGCCATAGGCCAACAAATTTCGCTAACAAATGTGGCAAAGATAAATCAGAGCTCTAGGCTTTTGGTGGATTCCCAGTAGGGTCACAACAAGGATAAGGACAGGGACAAGGACAAGGACAATCCGGACATTCCGGACAGTCGGAAGAGTCGGGACACTCAGGATATCCTAAAACGTCGAGCGTATTTCAAAAATTTATGAATAAAATGAGTGCGCATAAATCAGCATGCCAAATGGAAAAAAGTGCTTTACCGTGGAGAACGCTTAAAGTTGAAAGTCATGAAGCCAAGTTATGTATTGTGAAGTGCTGTGCTGTGCTGTGCTGTGCAGCGATGTGGTGCGGTGGTTCTCAGTGGTTCTCAGTGGTGCTGGCGTTGCTGTGAAATGCCGCCCCTTATTTACACTTCATAAAGCTGCAACAAAAAGCCTTCGCAAAGCGTGAAAATAACCGAGTTGAGAGCGCAGCAAAACTTTTCCTTTCTCCCGTATTTTTATTTCCAGTTTTTTCTCCTTTTGTTTTTGTTGTTCTGTGCAGCTAAGCCCATAAACAGCTGCAATGTGGAGGCGCTGCAGCTGTGTAAATGTGTGTGTGTGCGTGTGTGTGTGTGTGTGTGTGTGTGTGTGCCACGCCTTCAGCTGGCTTCATTATGTTTTATTTGTTTGTTAGCTTTGCCTGTCGCAGCGTGTGGCACACATGTGTATGTGTAGAAGACTGTGCCACAGCATTAAATGCTTAGCATGTCACATAGGTGTGGGAGGAGAGGGATCGAGGAGTGGAGAGGGTGGCAACTCTGGCAGGCTCGTGTCTTGTTATGCTGGCCTTTAACGAGCTGCCTCGTTTTGTTTTGTGTCTATCATTTCTCGCATTGCATGGGCGTCCCTTCTCTTTCCTTTGCCATCGCTATATTTCCAGTGCCACTGGCTGTACTCGGATTGGACTCCTCTCTGTGGAGTCTGCTCTTGTGCCTTGTCTATGTCACGATTAATGGTCGCCTGTTATTATTTATTTCGCTTTGTGTGGCGCCCCTGACAGTTGTTGCAGGACCGTGTTGGCGCTATCCTTGTAGCTTCTTTGCTCTCGTTCCTGCCTCAGCCATTGACACACGTCAGCGAGTTTTTATGCGAGCGCCTGAAACAACATCATTAAAGCGTATGAAACACGACAACGACAACGCAGCGACAGCCAGCACTCACATTAAAGTACACAGATCCACGTCCACGCACTGCTGCACACTGGGGCAAAAGCATGTGAGCTCCAATTTATAAGGCTGTAATTATATAAAATGTAATTAAAGCTACTCTTTGAAACATTACTCAGGTTATTTGTTGCGGTTTTAATTGACAGAAAGTTGTTAATTTTTGGAAGCACTTAAAAGTATGCTATGTAAAATTTAAAAGTTTTATAATTTTTGTCAGCACTCAAAAGGCTGCTATATACTTTTTCAAACTTATTTATAAGTTAAATTATAACCTTTTAATTTTCGAAAGCACTCAAAAGAAGTCCATGTTTTTAAATGCTTGATAAATACTCCTATTTGTTATGTTTATAATTATTCGCACATTATTTTTATTTATTTTTGCAGTGTGCAACAGCCGCAAGATATGCTGTGGTTTTTTCATTGTTGTTCTGGCTGCGTATTACACATACCACACGTGGGCCCATTGCTCTGCAGTCTGCGGACACACGTGTCGTTGTGGCCAACAAAAAATGTTGTTATGAGATGAAAATCTTTTTAAAATTCCTTGACCCGAAAGCAAATAGCAAAAGGAGCCAGAGGACAACAGAGTAAAACACATTTCAGGCTGACAGGCGACTGCCTGGAACCTGTGGACAGGATCCTGTGCTGAGCACCAGGGATTGCCTTGAAATATGCATGGCCGTGGACATCAATCAAAAATGCGGGGGTCCTGTCCTGTTGCTGTTGATTCTGTTGCTGTTGATTCTGTTGCTGATGCTGTGATGCTGTTGATGCCGGTGATGCTGCCCTCCGCCTCAATTGACGCTCAACGCGCGCACAATTTATGGGTGGAATTTTCAATTTTGCCTTGCGGCAGAATTTATTAAATTGTTGCGGTCGCTTCACTGTTCACTGTTTGCCAAGTGGCCACCGCCTGTGGCATAATTTATGTGTAGAAAATGAAATAATGTCGGAGCCTTGCGCCACAGAGACGTCCTTGCCGCACAGCAGCTCCTACAACAATTTGCTTTTCAGTTAGCAGTCGGAGCTCTAGTTTCTCGTTCCAGCTCGTTGACAGTTTGCTGTTGGCTCGAGAAGGGACCGCGTAACGTATCAATCAAGTGAAAACTGCAACCACAAGCAGGCGGTGCTGCTGTCGTTGGCCTTGGAGATTGACCCCAACACGATTTTGATTTGTTGTTTGGCTTCTGCTTGACGAAGAATGCAAATCATTGAGAAATAATAATTTAATGCAACTCGATGCCATTATAAATGCCCCTCAACTGGGCTAAGCAAATGGCCAAATCAATCATAATCAATCAGTTGCACTTTCGACATTTTAAGCTCAAATAGAATCCAAGATGAATTGCACAATTATTGCTTGAACATAACCAAGGATGGCAAACATTATTCATTATTTGTTTTAGTTATTGTGCTGAACATGAATAGCAAAGTGTCTAAACAGTATCAAATTAAAATATCACTTTAAATCAAAAAACAGTTTACTTAAATAATAAGCTGAGTAATGGGTATGTTTAGGTCTATAAATTCAATTTCGATCAGGCATCTGTCTGTTCGCAAGTGAAGTTCAAACAGCTGCACATTTTTTTTGCAATTCAGCCAACGGATAAACGCATTTTGTAGAGCAAATCGAGCGCACCATAAATAAATGTTGCAGCCAAAAAACTGGCGAATGGCAGACAGAAAGAGGGGATGGATAGATAGAACGAGAGAGAGAGAGAGGGAATGAGGCATCTCGATAGTTGAGGCAAAGTGGCTGCCGTTGGCACTTAAAGCTTTTTCGCCTCGATTCGGTTTATTGACTGTCCGTCCAGTGTCCAGTGTGCAGTGTCCGTCCACCTATGCATTTGGCCATTTTCCGGCCATTCAACGCTTGACCACTGAGCTTTAATGGCATTTTTCCGTCGAGGTGGACGCCATGAAAATGTGGCACATTGTGGGAATATTGCGCATACGTCGCGTATGCTGCCTTATCTGGCGTCAGACATGAAAAGCAATGCAGATGATGTCTGACACCCTCACGTTAGGGGGCATGAGCATGCATATTTATGAGCGAGCTCTAAGGACACTGCTTATGGGCTTTGGCTTCAGCATGGGCTTTGGCTTTAGCTTTGATGCTGCCTTGATTTGTTTTTCCAAAGCTGCGCATCATTGTTGACACTGGAGGAGAAGGACGTAGGGAAGAAGGACTCTCTCACCTTTGAGCCACACACATGGACAATTAGACAGGCAACAAAATTGCCTTTTTAGCTGTTGTAAAGCAGACTCAGTTGATTGGTTTGCCTTTCGTCCTTTTGCATGCCAGGCACGTGCCATTGCTTCCATTGACTGATGGCTACCCACTTTTCACATTTATTGACAATTTTGCGAGACTAAGAGACGAACACAAAACTAGCCAAGTGGTGGCACATCAAGTGCACTTCAAACTGTCAGCTTGAAAAGTGCAGAAAAATACTATAAAACAATGTCATATGGCAAACATTGTTGACCGATCGGTTGACATGAAATGCGATTCGTTGAGTGGACGAAATTGACATTTGGTTTCCGCTTCAATGGTTAAATGCGACTGCATTTCTCTGCTTTTATCTCTCACTTATTCATTCGCTATTCACTTGGCTGTCAGATGAAGTCATTCACATTGAAAGCGCCTTAAGTTAGGCAACACTTTTATCTAACTTTGCTTCTTTACAAACCGCAAGAGGCAAAAAGCGAGTTAATTTTTTCATAAAGTGCTTATCAAAAAGGGTCCAGCCCAGAGGAATATGAACTGAAAAAGTAGGGTAATTACAAAGCATAGACTAAAGCATACCTTGTATTTAAAGAGATAATTAACAGGCGAGCTATACTAATTCTAAATTATGAGAGATTAAAAAAGACTAGTTTTTGTCTTATTTTATACAAAACAGATAATTCATTCAAAATGATTTTTCTAAAATTTAATTTTGATTTTTTTAAATCTCTCAATAAATATTTTGACATTTGGTTAGTATTATATTTTTGAAGTTTGGAGAATTGTAGAACATGTCTGACTACTAAAATTATTACAAGTTATTTTAGATGTGATTCCAGAATCAAATTTCTGCTGGTTATGTCATATATTTTTAGACTTACTGCCTCACATCATAGCCTGCCTTATCTACTTGGTACAGGGCATAACGAGCCACTCTCCAGAGATTAATTTTCAACTGTGGCCTTCCTGCAATTATTCAACAATTAAAAAACAAATGCTTTGGCGTACGATGGGGAACTCAAGTTTTTAGAGTAGGGTCTATGTTGGAAGAGTGGCTGAGGGCGGAAGAGGAAGAGGAAGAGGCCCTACCACACAAAAATTACTCTTGGCTTAATTAATGGCCAAGAAATGTTTTGGTGTGCGTCAACAGACAAAAGTTAAAGCCCAGACCAAAAAGACCACGAAAACTGTTGACAACGAAAGTTTTTTCGGTTGAAATGGCTTAGCGCAAAGCGGGAATGTTTAGGGAGTGGAGAGTTGAGAGGGGGAGGCAACGACAGGCGGTGACGTGGCCTACGTGCGTGCCCCGCACTCATGTGTTGTTGCAGCACAGGGAAAGTGCCACATTTTTCAGTAGCAAATACCGAGGCAGACAAATCCCAAACAAAACGGCGGGCGGCTGCGGGTCTTGACGTCACAGGCAGCCAGAACAGAACAGAACAGCAACAAGAGCTACAACAATGACAACAACATGACGAACAAGCGTGCCACAAGAGGGCACAAAAACCGACATTTGACTAAGGACCAAAGATGGAGCACATATTTTGGGGGACAGCTTCCTTTGCCGGGGGATATTTTACAATCTGTCTGTCGTCGGGACACGTTGTCCCAGTCTCTGTTTATGTGTGTGTGTGTGTCATGTGCGACATGCTCATAAAAAGCGTTTATTTAGCCAAGAGCAAAGCAAGTGGCACATGACACCAACAACAGAAACAACAACAACACTAACAGAGGCACGACAAAATGGCGACGTGCCAAATACTCAAACAGGGAATGCTGCTGGTGGTTGTGTTGCTGATAGTGGTGATGGTGATGGTGTTGTTGTTGGTACTGTTGCTTTTGCTTTTGCTTTCCGGTGGTTTGAGTTTGAGCCAGCCCTTAGTTTGCTTAGTGTGGTAATGCTGATTTGGCTTTTACCACATCATTATGTCTTAACTGAAATTTGCTTTCTTTTTTTTCTTTTCATCATCTGCTATTTTGTGATTGTTAACAACTCTTTCATGTAAATTCCTCTCATTCTGTCTCTTTTTCTCTCTTTTGCAGGCTGCCAGTTTGTTAGGACGCTTTGCATACCCCATTCCGAGGTCTGCTACGATGGTAAGTGACAAAACACTCGATTAAGCCGATACAACTGCCAGATTGTGTTTATGAACTGAAAGGGTCTGTTAACCCAAATTTACCAAGTGCCAAGTTTCTAAATCATCTGCGATATGCGATACGACAACAACAGTTTTTTGGGAGGCAGTGCAATTGATACATATCTGTTGTCTTAATAGCTTAAAGTAATTTCATGAGAAAAGTAAAATAATTAAGTGTGGGAAAGTTGTGAAAATATGTAAATACTTTCAGCTAACAAATCCAGTTAAGTTTTTTAAAGCAAATCCTCCAACTTAAGTGGACTAGAAGAAAGCGAACCGAAGTTCAACAAACTTCCAATAACATTCAAATATTTTCATTTATACCATACTGAGTAAATTTTGTAGCATCATTTTTAGCGCAGTTAATAAATTGCAATTTCTTTGTCGAGCTCAAAAGTATGCTTCAATTTATGAATTTATCACACATCATCGCATGTCTAGTTAGAGTTATTATTTTGAACTAATGACAGCTCTTGCAACAGTGTTAATTTGCAACCTCAATTGTTGCAAGTGCGGCACTCGCTGCGGCAGCTGTGGCACAATAGCTTTTAGTTGCCACAATTACCGAAAAATGCGACTAAAACCATTTTGTGGGTCAACATGCAATCGGTCACAGCTGAGTTTAGTTGGGTTCTAACTCCTACTCTGGCCTAAAGCACTATATTCTCGTATTTGCCAAGCTCTTCAATGCCACTCGCTTTTGAAAAGGGACACCAAAAGCAAATGGGGGGTGTGTGCGGGGGGTTAAGGATGGGGGGAGATCGAGGTTAGCGTGAATAGCAGCAGGCGTTGACTGGCAGTGCATTATCGAGAACACACTCAATTACTTATGTAAGCTTTGTGCATTTTCGGGAGGGGAATTGCGGCCGAGACGGGGGAGACGGGTGTGTGTGGGTGCGGAAGGCGAGAACAATTGCAATAGCAGCTGCTGCTGGAGAAAACCTGCGAAAAATTGTGGGAAATTGCAGAAAAACTGTTGACCTGAAAAGGGGGAAAAACGTATGCGCAGCGACAATGAAACGCAGGCCGCAATACACTTAAAAAAATCAGGAAAGAAATCCGATACACCAAAAAAAATAGATTTTTAAAGCGGTTTCAGTTTAATCAATACATATTTTGGAATTAAAGTAATATCTGAGTGCTTAAATTTAAAAGATATTTTATAAAAAGCAGAAAAGTTGAAAGGTACATATGACAAATATTTTGTTCAGTAAAGATTTCCCTCAGTGTAGCTCCACATATGTAGGTATTGTAGGGAAGCGAGCTGCAGTTGCAGTTCCAGTTCCCGTCGCAGTTTTTCATCCCCATCCGGATTTACATTATGCAAATTACGGTCGAGACAAGCCGCAAGGATATGCATTTAAACGCTCGTAAATCACAATGAAAACAAAAGGTACCACGTTAGGTGGAGAGTAGGGGGGGGAGTAGTGGAGTTAAAGGGGGAAGGGGGAGTGGAGTATTGTAAGACACGCGCTATTAATGCAGTTACATGGCCTATTAAAACAGTGCATCATTTGCATTTTCGCCCGCAGACAACATCTTTGGCAAGTGCATTCCCACCACCGGCGTCGACGTTGAGGACATTGAGAAGTAATTATCCCAGTGTCAGTTTGCAAGTCAAAGTCATTAATTGTATCGTATTGTTAACAGGACACCACTTACCGAGGACCAATCACGTCTGCTGGCCACAATGCTGGAGGAGCTGCAGGGCGCCGGCTTAGGCTGGGACCATCACTACGTGCAGTGCCGCATCCAAGGAGCCATCTTCTCACTGCAACGCCAACAGCAGCTGCCACCGAATCTCTGTGCGAATCTGGCGCCGGCACCTCCCGAATACCTCGATCCTGCCAGTGCTCTGGCCTATGTTCGCTTCACACCACCGGAACTGCAGGAGCAGCAGCAGCAGCAGCAGCGGGAGGCGAATCTCGACTATGTTGAGGATCAGCCGACACAATTCTATCCGACGATGCGCAAGAAACAGCCCCAGGACAGTGGGTTCAACAGCATCCTGCACCAGTTGCAGCTCCAGGATCGTCGACGTCAGCGTCATGAGCACGGCGAGCTGGAGCACTTTGGCAAGCTGGACGGGCACACGAAGGGCATGCAGGTGGAAATGCCGAGTGTGATGAATGCCTTTCTCGACACGGAGCGTCAGCGCATGGAACGCGAGCAGCAGCTGAGGCTGGCGGAGCTGGATGCCAGCCAGAAGGCGGAGCAGCAGAAGCAACTGGAACTCTATCAGATTCTGGCCGAGTCAGAGCCCGATCCGCAGCCCTATCAACGCAAGCCGCAGCCAGCGAATGCCATGGATGAACTTGAGGCGATTGTCGAGCATCAGCAGAAGATTCAGCAGCAGCAGCAGCAACAACAACAACAGCAATCACTGCAGCAGCAACAGGAGCAGGATCAGCCGCAGGCGCCGGTCTATGTGCCCGAGGAGGTGAACGACTCGAGTGAACTGTACTTTCCGGACAACTATGCGCCCTTCAAGCGTCGTGGTCAGGCCCAAGTGGAGCAGCCCAAGCGCTCCTTCTTTCGTGAGCTGGCCCAGGAGCAGGGATTGCCCCAGGAGCCGTTGGTCGAGCTGCAAGCACCGCCGGAGTTGATGAAGCGACGTCCCAGCAGCAACGATCTCGCTGCACAGGAACAGGAGCAGGAGCAGGAACAGCAGCGGGAGCTGGCCTTTGAGTCCAGCTTGCGTCGCAATTCACTGACTCCCTTGGAGGAGGAGGCCATGCTGGCCTCCAACAGTTATCCACGCTCCCTGCACAACCAGCGCGTTTACACCGAAGGTGGTTTGCTGCTGATGCCACAGGACGAGCTGCTGGATGCCCCACAAGCGGATGAGGCCACGTCATCGGACATCAAGCAATCTCTGCTGGCCAACATGTTGGGCTTTGCCCGCCACGAGCGTCTGGATGTGAAGAAACCAGGTCCGCTATTGGGGCCACCGTCGGAGCAACTGGGCAGCGAGCCGGGCACGGAGAAGCCGCGACGCACGGAAGATGGCAACAAGGAGGTGCTGCCCGCCCACATCAAGGGCGGCGATGTCAACGAGCCCTTCAAGAAGAAGAAGGTCGCCAAGGAGCAGCACTCGGCCGAGGATCATGCGCCGCACACCGTAGACACTGAATATGCACATGTGTTCGTCAAGAACCCGTAAGTGATTGTCCAGTATTAGCCAGTGATTTTAAAATACATCGATTTTCATGATAATTTACAAATTAGTTTAATTGCAGAACTAAATTTAGTTAATTAGAACATGAGCATTGGATAAATGTTAAAACCTATCGTTTAAAATTCTGAATTTTTGGAAAAGTACCGTACACACTTTTCTTAAAAATCTATATTATTTGAAGGAAATTAATCAAGAATGAATTAAATGCTATTTAGTTTAAGCAAAGTTAAAAACGTTAAAATTTGATTTGATTTCGACCTAGCAAGATAAATATTAAAAAATATCATGGACCGTAAATTATAGTTATGAGTTTAAAAAAATTGAAGCACAAAAAAGCCTCCTAGAAGAGTGGGAAAGATCTACTATGTTATTTTTTTAACGGCAAACTCGAAATTATGATAAACTTTTATTTGCAACTTTTTTTGAATGAAAATTATAATCGTTACAGTCCCTGAAAAATATATATGGGCATTTCCACAGAAATGTCAACCGAGGCTAAAAACGAAAAATTGATCAAAATCTCACATCTCGTGAAATTTCCTTCCAAAAATGTATTCAAGTTATTTATTTAAGCAATATACGCTAGAAGAAATTCAATAGGATGAACATATAGATTCTACATTGAAATAAATTCACTTTTTCTATATTTTTGCCCATTTCCTTAAAAATTGATTTCCAAAATGGACCGTTTGTATTCTATCTATTACACTAAGAAGGATAGTAAGATTGTAACATAAACCATTTTAACACATAGAAATATATTGAAATTTTAATTTGCAACAAGTTTTTTGAGCGGTTTCGATATATCATTTAAAAAAAGAGAGACAGAAATAACATAAATATTCTGAGGAATATTTTGTCACGTGCGACATGTCGCGTGCGACAGTGACTCAAATCAAATTTAAAAAAAGACTACTTAATATTTTTAAATCAAACAAAATGCATATTTTAGATAAATGAATGCATTACATTTCACAATAAATTGGATCAAAATATTTGTTCACGTTTTGCCGAAATTCGTGTTAGAGCTGGTCGCCGAAAAAACGACTTCTATCTGAGTCGCGTGCGAATGTCTTGGTTATTTTAAGCTACCTTGAAAACGAATAATTTCCCCAATTCAACCTTAGAATCAATTATAGTGCTAATAAAGACCTATAAGTTTCCCCTTTTGTCACAACAAAATAATGTTTTGGCATATGTTTTATTTCACTTTGAATGCGTACGAATGTCGCATTCGACATTAGAGAATTACCCATATGTAAGTTTATAAATGAGTTAAAATATTGAATCTCTTGCAGAATCGACAGCTGGTACGATGGGCAGCGCATTATGAATGAGCTGGCGCAGATACTACACATGCAGGGATACTTTTCTTATTTAACGTAAGTTACAACTTCAGAAACAATTTAAGAGATCGTTATTTGAATCTGAAAGTTCTTAACCACAGTAATGGATTTATTTTCAAAAGTTTGCAATATCTTTTGCGAGACACTGTTAGAAATCCAAAATATTGTTTAAGATAATTCAACATTGTTTCATAAAGATAACTAAAGAACTTATTAATGTACTATAAACTTTTGATTAATAAATTAAGTATTGCATAGAATTTATTATTGCATTGTACATTATGGAAAATTTGTTTCATAGTGATTTTAATTTGTTGATTGATGAATTGCTAATTTGTCATCCCATCCTCATTCCGGCTTGTTTATCTATCATTTCTATCGATCTTTTAATCATTTACCTCTCCCTTGATTGGCAGCGTTCAACCACACGAAGTGAGCTTCCGGGTTGACTCAAACAACCCCGAGCGCAAGACGGCCGCCGATGTGGCCCGCTACATCAACGAGAACCGCGGCGTCAAGAACAACATCCAGCGACGCGTTGGCTTCTACGTCCTGCACGCTGGCGTCGGCGATCGCGTCAAGGACTTGCGTGATCCCAGCGTCTCCGCGTCCCGCATTGAACTGGCCGAACAGGGCCCGGATGTGACCCACATTAGGCCTACATGTTTGCCGGCGCCGGGGCAGCGGCTGTGATTGTGATCTTTGTGACGCTGATTCTGATCAAGCGGCACGACCGCAAGCGGGACAAGCTGGGCGGTCTGCAGTCGGGCATGTCGGGGGCGGAGAGCTGCAGCAAGGACTACCAGGAGCTGTGCCGGGCCCGCATGGCGGGCAAGAATGGCAACGCACCCAGTGCTGGCAATGCCACTGCTGGGTCGGAAACAGCGCCCAGCGGACGCATCACATCGCTGAGCAAGGAGAACGAGGGCCGACCACCGTCCTCGCGCTCCAGCACTTCATCATGGAGCGAGGAGCCCGCCCTGACGAACATGGACATCTCAACGGGACACATGGTGCTGGTGAGTATCTTCAGCTTATCCTGGCATTTCTGCAGTGACTGCAGTTTGACCTCTTTATCACTTGCAGTCTTACATGGAGGATCATCTGCGTAACAAGGGACGACTGCAGCGGGAGTGGGAGGCCTTGTGCCGCTATGAGGCCGAGCCAAGTGCTCGGGATGCCGCCTCCCAGCCGCAATGCGCCAATCTGAACCGACCTGGCGCTCCGCTGCCCTACGATCACTCCCGCGTCGTGCTCAACCATCTGGCCAATGCCGAGGGACTCGACTATGTGAATGCATCCACCATTGTAAGTACATAGTCGACTTTCTGGCGACGATTTCAAGTTCCCTATTTATTTAAATATTCTAAATTAGATTTAATATAATTTAAAAGTTTAATTTTTTAAATTTTAATTTAACTGCTAATTTAAAATTGCATTTCAATTTAACTAAATCACGTTAAAAATATAGTGAAATTTATGTGATAAAATGATAAATATTAATGACTTTTGATACACTTTTAATTAAATAAATGGTTCTTACTTCGATATTTAATGTTAATTATTTTCATGTTTGTCAAAATAATACTTTTTTAATAAGATTAAAAATTGTTACACTTTGAAATGTTATGATATTAATTTTTTTTATTTATAACATTTTAATTTTACTAGTTTCTCTGTAATTAAACTAAAAATCATTCCTAGAGTCGATGAACATAGTTCACGAAATGTGAATAGTTTGCATAGTAATAAACAACATTGAATTTTCAGACCGATCACGATCCGCGTGCCCCTGCTTACGTGGCAGCCCAGGGTCCGCTGCCCTCGACCCTGGCGCACTTCTGGCAAATGATTTGGGAGCAGGGCGCCGTTGTCATCGTCGCCCTCTGTCGCCTGCAGGAGAATGGCGAGGTGGCCTGTGCGCGCTACTGGCCGGAAGAGGGTGCCGAGGTCTATCACATCTATGAGGTGAGAGTGCTAAGCACAACTCAAATAGTTACACTCTTTACAATGGATTTATCTACTTGTCTCTTTGCAGGTTCACTTGGTTAGCGAACACATTTGGTGTGACGATTACCTCGTACGTTCTTTCTATTTGAAAAATCTGCGCACAAGCGAAACTCGCACCGTCACCCAATTCCATTTCCTGTCCTGGCCACAAATGGGCGTGCCGCCCCAGGCCAAGGCGCTGCTGGACTTCAGACGGTGAGTAGAGAAACTTGTCTTTAATTTAATTTTATTGTAAAAAAAACAATCAGTCAGCAGAAGACAAAATTGCATTCAAAAACAAGTAAAATATTTTAGAAACTCTGGGTTGGAATGAAATTCAATATAAATTTAAAATGTAGAGTTAACATTCTCAAAAGATAATATTTTTAAGCCAGTCTTTAAGTCTAAACAATTTTTATATTATTTTTTTATATTTTTAACTTAATTAATAGCATGCAGATAAAATAGATGTAAAATCTTAACATATTTTAATATCAACTAAAATACGTATTTGCAGCAAGGTGAATAAATCATACCGTGGACGCTCGTGCCCCATTGTGGTGCATGGCAGCGCTGGCGCCGGACGCACTGGCTCCTACATTCTGTTGGATCTGGTGCTGGGCCGCATGAACAAAGGCGCACGCGAGATCGACATTGCTGCCACCTTGGAGCACCTGAGGGACCAGCGAGCAGGCGTTGTTGCCACACGGCAGCAGTTCGAGTTTGTGCTGATGGCGGTGGCCGAGGAGGTGCATGCCATTCTGAAGGCGTTGCCGGCGAATACTTCGGGCGAGAAACGGGAGCTGGACAAGGACGGCGGCACCACCAAGGAGCCGCTCAAGGAGGACAAGGCACAAGAGGCAGCCGAGGAGGAGGCGCCCACAAGCAGCGCCAAGGCGGCAGCAAAGGAGAAGGAGAAGGAAAAAGAGAAGGAAAAAGAAAGGGAGAAGGAGCGAACTAGCAAGGACAAGGAGAAGGAGAAGGAGCAGCCCAAAGCAGCCACTGAGCCAAAACCGTCAGCGAAGGCGACGTCGGCCAAACAACAGCAACAGGCCAAGAAGTAAAGAAAACACGTCTAAACACTTTAAGTTCAAATCTGTTTGTTGCAGCGTTTCGGGGGTCTTTTTTATCTAAACTTATATCTTATATTATATTTGTTGTTGTTGTAGTTAGAACTAAATAAGTTTCCTTATAATTTGGCATAAGCAATTGGAAGGTTCGAAAACGGCTTAAAATGGTTGGCAAGAGTTGGAAACATAATAAAAAAAAAGAGAATATTTAAGTTACAAAGCTAATCTTAAGTTCTGCACCCAAAACAAAAAATTGCACGACTAAAACGAAAAAAAAAAGAAAAGAAGAAGAAAATCAAGATATAGATGACGATGACGATCTAGAAAAATGCGTGCAACGCTGTGGCAACATTGGCCGACGGTCGGCACGCAGTTCCAGGTGCACACACCAGCCCGTGGCACTTGGGGCGCGTCTCTGGCGCGGAGTTGCACGTGTTGCACGGCGGCGTTGCACGTTGCACTTACATATGTATCGGTGTCCAGCACAATGAAAATGCACATAGAATACTTGTAATTCTACTCGTAATACCTAAACAAAAAATCAAATCATAATTGAGTGTTACTTCAATGGTATCAAATATATATTATACAACAAAACATATATTTATAAACATTATATACATGTTTAGCTGTTAAGCATTTAATTCAATTATGAAATGCATTTTACTTACGCGTTTATCGATGTTGGCAAAAAGAATATAAGCATAACTACATAATAACCACATGAATATCCAACAATTAAGTCTTGAAACTAAACTAAATTCATTGATGTGCTTGAAATAACCAGACGACACGAAGAAACAATCGAGCTAAATGGTATACATATGCCGTATAAATAACAACAACAACAAAAAGCCAAACACACAACAACAACATGAAAAACATATAGTAAACAAACACTCACACAACAATCACACACATATATACAAATGAGACATATTAAACATATACATATAAACCGCAAAAGGATGCATGCAAATTTGTACCTAAAGAAAAGTTGAGGAAAATGAGATAAAAAATTTCTATTTACAAGCAGATACAACAACAAAAGACGCTATTGATGTGTATGACAATTAATTATACAAGTTTACTATATATATATATATATATATATATAAAAAGAATACAAATAAATAAATTATATATACATATATGTATACAATATATACATTATTCATATACAATATTGTGAATGTCAATATATATATACTTAAAACTAACGACTTTAACTATATCTGTGTGTACAAGTATTTTCGAAAATATTTCGAATATTATTTTACCAAACCATATGTGTGCGAATTTATTCAGTTATTCTCCAATCACTTCCCGCAAAAATTATCCATATATACACGTATATGATTTACACAATACCTATAAGTATATAAATGATGCTTATTCCAAGAATGTAGACAGCACTCTCGATCAATTTGTAGCACAGTTTTAAAAACAAAACAAAATCTCATGATATCTCTCTCATCCCGAAATTGAGGCAGCTAAAAGCTGCGACTGCAGATTGCTCGGGAGGAGAAAGAGGCGAAAGAAGAAGCTGTCGAATGAAGAATGAGTTAAATCGGAGGATGTGCCACACACATATAAATGCTTAAGAGTTCAAGAACAAAACTTTGAGCAAAGCAAATGCAAAAATTGTTAATTATTGCCGGCTAGATGAAGAACAGTTGAAGATGAATACACAAAAAGAAAACAAAAGCACAAACAACTAAACAAAATACACAACAAATAATTCCCCACTCAGGCATGACCCTTTGAATGTTTCAGAAGGACAAATAGCAAATGTTAAACAGGATTTAAAACCAGATAGCACTCGGTTAATATGTGACTGCAGTCTCTAAGGCTGCACCACAACACTCCACAGTACACCACACCACAGTACACAGTACACAGCACGAGCAGCAGCCACAAAGATACAAATGACTTCAAAAGATACAAACTGACTAATGATACAAACCAAAAATACAGATCTAGATATGTAAGTGCAAATTATTCAAAAATGAAAATACCCAAAAAAAAAAAAGAATGTGGAATGTTGACGATGAAGATGAAGGCGAAGTGGAAAGAAATGGAAATGCAAGTGCTTCAAGTTAGCAACAAAAATGAAGAAAAAAATATCTAATTATTTACGTATAATAATTAAAAGTAATTAACAGTTTTATGTAGCAGTTGGTGTTAATGAAACATTTTGCAAAGTGAGTTAAATGTAGTTTACAACTTTTTGAACAAATAATAATAATATTAAGCAAATACCACAAAAACTACTAAGCAAATTAACTAGACGCAATATTTATTTGTTAGCATTTCCTTCGTTATGATCAATTAAATTTAAAAAAAAAACACAACAACACTAAAGCAAATGAAAAACAATATTACAATAACTGTGGCGAGCCCAACAACAACTTCGGGCTTGCAAAAATCCCAAAAGAAAAACAAATTAACTTAAATTTAATAAAGTGGTAGAAAGTTAAAAAATTACAGTTTTAAAAAAGAAAAATTACAAATATTTAGTAGTGAGTTTTTCAATAATTTAACGAATAATTCAAGCAGTTTTTTCAGTGTTAAATAATTAATTACTAAACAAATATTTCCAATCGTTCTTCGACAAACAAATTAAATAAGTGTACTAAAAAAAACAAAAAAATACGGAGGAGATAAATAAAGAGAAAGTGAAAGGCAAAAACTTTAAATGTATTGTAGTAAAAAGTGAAAATTATTGATGTATATTTGACATATAAAAATAACAATAATATTTTAATGAAAAACAACAACCATGCGTAGATAATTGAACGGAACTTACACATAACAAATCATAATAAATAAATAATATTATGAAAGGCATACTATTAATATACTTATATACTTATATTCAAAATTATTATTACTATCAATATTAACATATATTGTATGTATACATATATCACATATAATATGTATGTGTGCATAAATCAAGCACAGTTTATCATTTCCCAAATGCTATTTTCATTGATGGTGTAACATAGATATACAAAAAATACAAATAATTCAACCCGTACGTACAAAAACGGACGTCGGAATGGTACAATATGACCCCGGAGTTCTGCTCTTCCATCTCCCCTCGCAGACAGGGGGAAGAGGTCCGAAGAGCAGAGCTCCCATACCATATAATATGGGAAGACACACACGGATTCTCCACATAGAGAGGGCTGTGTGTTTTCAGTGTTAAAGCAAACAAAGTGTCCAGGCCGGCACTTGATCCCGATGGAGAAGCACTAACAGGACGACTCGCAGCTAACTAGATGAAGGAGGAGGAATACATAGATGGACAGACTTATTGACCGATTGACCGACTGACCTTCTGACCGAGTGACGAACCGAATAAATATGGTTTGAGTTCCTAGATAAACGCAAGCTGACTAATTGACTGGACGGGCTGTAAATACGCACACCTCAATTCTGGACTAACAGCTACTACTACTACACATGCATACATATATGTAAACCCGACCCACGACTAACTAACCATGGACCGCACACCGACATGTAGTTATAGGTCTACACAATGAGATTAAATCAGTTGGCGTTTCATCCTGCAAGAGGCTCCTCGATCCGATTGAAGTTCCGGCCTTGAGGCTAAATTGTTAATAGAGTTAATGTAAAATCAGCATACATATGACGTTCAACATGACATAAACAACATAATATATGAATGTGCTACTAAATAAATACATAAACGAGCTACGAAGCATACGTACTTGAACTACATATACAAATATGCATATAAATATATATAAATGTTTGCGTTTGTTTAAATCAAATGATATACAAATACAAATAAATACAATGGAAAATATATCTAAAAAATAGTATGAAGAGTATGGTGCATAATACATATTCTATATATGTGTTGTACTTATGATATCGGAACAAAATGAACCCAGATAAATAATTATGCATAAACATATACGAAATATTATTAACTAACTAAGCAAAATCAAATACTAAGCGCAGGCTTTCATACATTTTTGGAAAACAAAAAAAAATCAATGAAAATATATTAAGCTAAGTGGAAACACTTAACAATATCGATGTGTTTATGATATGATATACAATATAATCATATATGTTTAGCCACTTGGCGACAATTTGTGTTAAAAACAACTTAAGCAAAATCGAAAAAATCAATTGAAAAATAACCACAAAAAAATTGTAAAAACCAGCAGAAAAAATTATGCTGGCTGAGGCCACTTAATAATTTAAATGTATTTACAATTTATTGACAAAACAAAAACAAAAACACATATGAAAACAAACTACACAAAAAACAGACAAAAACACACACAAAGATAAAGATAAACAAAAACAAAACAAAACAAAACAAGAACATGTTTATGGTCATACCTATTAAAAGGTTTTTTGTGCAAGAAAAAAACTAAATGAATAAATAAATAAGAAAACAAAATATTTAAATTCGCTATGCAATTTAAATAATTGCAAAATCAACCTAACAAAAAAATATATATATAATAAATGTATACTTCAATTATTTACGACAAATATATATACATATAAATATAAATGTTATTATTCAGCAAAACCAAATTAAACACATCTTGATTGAATTGATATAATTATCGCCATCAGAGGTCACGTATATATCAGGATATATATTGAAGTTAAATCTGAATGTATCGCGCCATTGTGTAATATGCGCTACATATATATGTATATTAGCAAACTATAAACATACTAGCTAATCGAGATATATATATAAATATATATATATAATTCAATGTGTAAATTATATAAATGTAAATCGAAAAAAATGATCCAAAATCTAACAAATGCGAACAATTCACGATGATAGCAGAGCAAGGAAACGAAGACGAAGAAGATTGAAGGAAGACAAACAAAATAACGATAAAGTCTAATGATAATGATAAATGATAATGATTATGATTATGATAATGATAATGTCATCTCAATTATGTAGAACCGGTAATAATTACGATTATTATTATAATACGAACAAAACAACAAACAAAACAAAAATAATAAAGAGAAACCCTTAAAACAAACAGGATATCAAAATTTCACTACCAGAAAAATCATTCGAAGAAGCTACGAATAAGTTAAAGAAATCAGAATTTATGAATCGCATATCGAATTGAATTTCGATATCGAATTAACTGTAAACATAACACCACATACCATATTCATCATGAAATACAAATATGGCATAAAAGGTAATTGTACTAAATGCACTCTAGATTAACTCTAATTGTACATGTCTTGCATACTATACTATACTATACTATATGTTTATTATACCTATAATAGTAGTCTTAAACACACTCACAACAACAACACAGTCAACATTTAAATATTCTTGCACTTAGATATTTCCTTTAATTTCCTAGCACGAATCACAATCACTTAAACTTTGAAATACACTTTACTTAATATCTAATTTATATTATTTAAATACTCCAAATTCAAAAATATCAAAATTTACTTTTCAGCTTGAAAATTGGCAACAACATTGGATAAGCTTACATTCAATCATTCCATTTAGTCAATAATCAATAATGTATGATATTTAATACTCTCAATTGGCAATAAGAAATTTTCGTATCTTTTCCACACAGCAAAAAGAAAAGCACACACAGAGAATACAGATATGGCTTAAATATTTCGGCCAGGGTATATGTATGCAGAGGGTTATTTCAAAACGTTAAGGCCAAGAACCTTATGCAAATTTACCAAATTGCATTAAAAAAAAATCAATTAAAGCTTCCAATGAAAATCGAAACTCGTGAAGTGAAGCGCCAAAAGCAGCGCCAAGTTAAAGGCATCAATTTGTTGTTGTGTGCTCTCTTTGTTAATGGAATCTTTTATATGTAGTGCCCGCAGTAACATATACATATATAATCAATATTTGATATATCCATAAAGTTAAGTAAACAATAAATATTTGTGCTCTCGGTTTTTTCATTCGATTTTTTCAAATGCGTCCAAATATTGTGCACTCGGTTGTAGGTTGACCCAAAGTTGGTCCCTGGCCAATATATACTTGCTATATCCATAAAGTTAAGCATATAATGATAATAAGTGCACTCGGTTTTTTCATTCGATTTTTTCATATGCGTCCAAATAATGTGCACTCGGTTGTAGGTTGACCCAAAGTTGGTCCCTAGCCAGGATTTTTTTGTTGTTTTTTTGGGTCTCTGGATTGGTGTTGGGAGAGCGTAGAGCAGCCCCGCAACAAGTAAAAGATACCTAAATGTTGAGAATAGAATTGGTATGCAAATCAAATTTAATCACAGTCATTATGCAAATTATTGAATTACTCGTATATGTATCTACATATTTAATCCATGTGTGTAAAACCAGCATTGAAAAAAATACACAAAAAAAAATGACAAAAGCAAATAAGAAAATTCCCTTTGGAAAAAAGGAAAACATTTGGCAAACAGTTTTATTTGGCTTAGAAAACGATCAACGATCAATTAATGCGCATTTATCACAGACACAAAAACTATACAGTTACCGAAAGAGTTACTCGCACAGTTAGCTGGCATGGGTTGAGGTTGAGGGCAACGGCATCATTAGCACAATAAACACTTCCTGACCTGGCACAACGTGTGTTCTTATTACACGTTTCATGTTCAGTCAACACACCCCACCAGACAACAGACCATAGACACGCCCTGACATGACACACTCTTACACTCAGAATCACACCATAATCACACCCCTCTCTGCTCTTCTTCTTCTCGCCACATTCAGCAACGTGTGCATCATTTTCGCTATTACCACCCAACCCACCAAAACCCATGACAAAAGCGAAAAATAGCGCGCCCAAAAATATAAAAAAAAGAATAAATGAGAACAATAAACCTAGTATAAAATCGGGTCAGAGCCAATTTTTATATGTTGGCAGCTGTTGTGGTGTGTGTGCGAGTGTGCGAGTGTGTGCGAGTGTGTGTGTGTGTCAGTGGTGGCCTTGTCTGTATGTTTTCGAGTTTTCGATTTCGTTTGGTTTTTGGCACAATTTCCGCTTTCGCCCGTTTTCTGTTCGCCTGATACAAATGTCGGAACATTTCTTTGAAATGCCGAAATGAAAGGCAAAAAGCCGCCGTGCAAACGCTTTGATGATTTTCCGCATGCCGACGTTGCCACCACCATTCCCAGCACCACCACCACCAGCAGCAACAGTCAATGCAGCCAACAACAACAACAGCAAGCGACAGCAGCAGCGACAAGGAACATTTTGATGACCGCTTTAGCCTGATGATGATAATGACGATGATGATGTTTGTTGGTGTTTGCCATGGCGGGCATATCAATTAAGGGGAGTGGCATGCGTGACGCTTAACTGAACGAGATTATAGAGTCTTCTCACTCCCAGACAACAGACCACAGACAGCAGTCCACAGTCCACAGACCCAAACCCAGACCAAGTCCCAGTTTCAGTTTCAGTCCCATTCCCAGTTTCAGTTCCAGGTGCCACCAACCCCTCGTCCTCAAGTTCTGTGTGTGCGGCAAGTTCTTTGTTGTTATTTTTCAATGTGCAGCTGGGGCGTTGCCGTAACAGGAGCATGAGGAACAGGAACAGGAGCAGCAGACTTTTAGGTAGATTCCCAACTACAACAACAACATCAACAATATTAAA
Source organism: Drosophila subquinaria (assembly GCA_037043405.1). Classification (NCBI taxonomy): domain Eukaryota; kingdom Metazoa; phylum Arthropoda; class Insecta; order Diptera; family Drosophilidae; genus Drosophila; species Drosophila subquinaria. The sequence goes on from JBAMBL010001670.1 coordinate 654,737, forward strand.
CGACAACAACATCAAAGCACAGCACATAAAACACTTGCCAACTTTCAGCTTTTGATTGCAGTTTTTTTTCATTTACTTAGCTGGCACGATTTCTACTTGCTTTTATTTCTCAACTCATCAGCGCCTTATAAATAGGACACAACCTTTATTTAGCTCTCATCCAGCCAAGGAATGGAGGCATATCAACTTTGCGGAAGTAAGTAAATAAAGACTCTTTTTTAAATATATTTATTTCTCTACATAATGTTAAATGCAAGACTATGAGGATTTTTAGAATCTCTTTAGTATTTTAAATTAATTTAGAAAAATTTTAATATTTATTTATTTTTATAATAATCAAGTCCAAATCAACACTTATTAATTAAATTAAAATTATAGTCATTATTTATAGCAGCTTGATTCCTTGAAATGTACACTACATTTGACAGTAGATAGCCCACTGTGCTCACAAACTATAAACGTTTTCTATAACTGGCGCAAAGTACATAAAGGTTTGTATCTTAGATAATGCACCGGGTAAACTACTATTTTTAATATTCCACAAAAATTGTATTTAGCAATCGAGACGGAACGATATTTAGCAACGGATACAAAGCATCTCAAAATATCATATTAAAAGTTTAAGAAATATTTAAACATTATTTAATATAGTTTCTTTCGGTCTTTTGAACAAACATAAAAGATGCCATAAATTATCCATAAATTCGTTCAGTTTGCAATGAAGTAGGTTGCTGTCCCGGCTAGCATGTTTAGCGATGCTATGTTGCCGCTGCCTACACACAGATGGCGCCAGCTCTCACAACAAGCAATAAAATAAAAAACGAATCAAATTGCAATCTAAAATTGTCACTAAAAAGCCAAATTCTAAGTAAATTCAATTTAAAGCAAGTCATTAAATTAAACAAATCAGAGAAAAAACTACGAGAATTTTGAATGATTGCGAGATCTTGAATTGCAGCTGAAAATGATGATATGCAGATATCATAAGCGAAATCTTCTTATGAAATATTCAAAAAAATATTTGTATTTGGAATTGATGACTGGGTAAGAATAACAAATAATTCATATGCATGGCATAAAACTCGCGGATAGTAAAAAATTAATTTGGGAAATTGAATAAATTACGCGAATTATGTAACAGGCGAACAGCAATCGATGCCAAGAGCGACAAGCAAACAAAGCAGCTACCGTAGAAGTCGAGAACCGTTTAGGAGCAAACACACAGATACACACGCACACACACACATACATATATACATATATTCCCAATCGAGCACACACTCGCCCGGAAAATGCTTTTCCTCCAAAAAGTCAAAAGTAATAAGTACATGAAAGAAGAAGCAGCAGCAGCAGCGGCAACACTTGAGGCAGATGAACTCGTAGAGCAAAGAGGGGAGAGGAGAAGAGAAAAGGGGAAAAAGGAAAGAGGGGCAGCTGCTGGATGTTGGCCATAAAACATTTTTCAATGCTCAGAGGGTTGTGGGCCAGCACAACGAGGGGGTTGTAAATGTCTCGATGCCACTATCTGGAAAATTAATGTTCACTCACAAAGCGACAGAGGGAGTGAGAGAGAGAGCGTGTGTGTGTGTGTGTGTACGAGAGAGATGGCTAGCGGGGAGCGAGAGCGTGCGTGGAAAATCATCAAAGGTTGCCGCAGCGGTTTCTCGCCTTTGTGCCAAAATCCTCAAAGGAATTTTCCGATATTTGTAGCAGGCGCTCAGCAAGCGCCAGCTGGCAAAGTTGACCAAGAAAAGCCACAGAAAATGCACACATGTACACACACACATGAGACACACACACACACATATCAGACTCGACCTCAACACGCCAATGAATTTTCCGACGATATGTATTATTTTTTTTTGCTTGGGGAGAAAATTCGCTTTTCATGTGTGCCATACACACACACACACACACACACACACACAGTCGCCGTTGAGTTATCGATGAGATGCTGCGACGTCAATGCTGACGTCGATCCATTTGGCGAGCGTATTCGTATTTTTATTTGCCGAGTTTCCCTCACGTTTTCCTCAGTGATGTCACCAATGGGGGAAAAACCCACATGACGTGTGTAAAAACATGACCATTTGATTTTTTGAGCATTCCATTCAATAGCCATAAAACATAAAATATTCCTCATAAAAATAATAATAATAATAAAAAAAAACTTAGTTTTTATGAGCCGCTAAAGCCTCGTCGCTGCCAATTTTGGTAGCACATAAAAAAAAACTCATTTAGATGGCCAACACAAAAGGCATTGCGAAATAAACATCAACAAATGCTCAATTTACAGTCATTTTATGAAAGACACCAAGAGGCATAAATGACATCGATTAGGAGAGGCGGATAAGCAGGGGAAAGGGAGGGAATCGAGTTAGTGAATCAATGAGTATTTGAAATCTCTATCAAGCATGGCACGGGTTTCTGGCCCACAGCTGCCACCATTGTGTGGCATTTTAATGTCAGTGTCAGCTCCGCATAAATCAAAGAGTTGTATTTTGGGCACGTCTTTAGGCAGCATCCAATAAGCAACAACAACAACAACAGCAGCTGGACCAGTCTATAAGGGCAGCATGGTCATTATGTAGTTCTCTTCTCTCTCTCTCTGTCTTTGCCTCTGACTCTCAACTTGGCACGTGCCTCAACACAACACAATCAAAATTGGCCAATATGTTGGCATTGTTTAGTCTGCTGGCTGCATATAAACACACTCTGGGGACAAGAAATCGAGGGTGCTAGGTGGCATTTTGGCATTTTAAATAAATGTTGCAACGCTTTGTTTGTGCAACACATACTCGCATTGAAAGATGCAAAAATAAAAATGAAAACATAAACAAATTTGGGCTATTTTTAGCATTTGCCAATGCCGCAAACATACATATGTATACACACTAATAAAAAGAGGCGTCACTTCGTCTACCGAGAGTCGCTATAAGGTTGGGATGGGAGTGCCAAAACGTGACTATAAGTGACTTTAAGTGTGTGTATATTTATGATCAAACCAAGAAAATCAATAAGGAAGTTTTGTTGTGGAGACTGTAAGATGGAAAGCTTCACAAAGTTATTATATGTAATAAAGCAAGTATATAAGACTATAGCTTAAGTGGAAATAAGTAAGGTAAGTTCATGAACATACAGCAAATATATTAAAATTGTAGACATATAGATTAGTAAAGATAAGTGCTAAAAGATTGCGAATTACACTTGTTTTATATTGAAAATTTATTTTAATAACCTATATTTCTAAACCATTAAATGTCCATAAAAATGTAGTATTTTAGGGCTATGTATCTTCTACTACTTATGTGACATCCACACAAATTTCTTCTCAAACTAAAACTACAATAATAATACTTCAAAGTCAAATAATAATTTATTCCAAAATATATGAAAATATACAATGTATATTATACATTTATCTCAACTGATTATATATTTAATTCAAGTCATTAAAATCCTTTCTTAACTGACTTTACTTATGTTAATTACAAGTACTAAAATATATTAAATATATAGCACTTAATTACGTATATCTCAAAAAGAGTTAAACATATGTTTAACAATTCCCAGGCAGAAAATTCCTGAAGCATTTCTTTCATTCTTTTCACACAGAACAACAGCACAGACAAAGAAGGAAAAAATAAAGAACAAAATTAAACAGCAGTAAACAGTTCTCAGCTCGGTTTAAGTAAACCAAATAAACGCCAGGCTAAACGACACTTGTATTAAGTCGAAGACAATTCAATAAATATCAATAAAAATGTTTAAGCAGGCAATTGGAGGCAACTCCATCATCAAAAGCCACAAAAGGCGACGAGGCGCGGCGAGATTCCAGTTTCAGTTCCAGTTCCAGTTGAGTTTTATTCTTGTAAAGCTAAAGCTAAAGCTGAAATTAAAGTGGGGCCAATAAGCAAATCCTCTTGGCAATAAAAACAAAGCGACAACTGAACACAACTCGTAACGGTAATCATATTAACTAAGCGAGCGCGAAATTTAATTAAATTGCCCAAAAAAGTGCAGACGAGACAAGTTGCTGTTGCTGTTGTTGTTGCTGATGTTGCTGTTGTTGCTGCAACAACTGCGACTGAGACTCGAACTGAGGGTGACTGACGAATCAACGGATGCGCTTAAATAATATTAAAATATGCGAATTTTGTCTGACGACAATGTGAAAAAAGATGCCAAAAAGGAATTTACTTAATGACAGCAACAACAAGCACGACAACAACAGCAACAATAACAGCAACAGCAACAACAATGCCAGCAATTAACTGCAATGAATGGCAGGCAGGAAGTTTGGGGAACCGCACGAGAAGCGACCTTGCAATGTCGCAATGCCACAGCTAATAATGATGTTGTTGTTGCTGCTGTTGTTGTTATCATTGTTGCTGCTGCTGCTGTTGTTGACGACGACGGCTGCTTGTTAAAGTTTGCCGCCATTTGTCTGCGACTGCAGCTAACTGTTAAGTCGAGTCTCGGCCGCCCCCAAGTGCATTCCAACACGCCAAGGCACAAATGTGAATAAACTAATCTAACAGCATGTTGCATGCCACTCTGTGGCAGCCACAGCAACAACAATTGTTGCTGCTGCTGCAGGGTCATTAAATTATTGCTAATAATAATGCAATTTAGAGCCGCATTTGATACGTATACAACTAACTGGCATTTGCATTGCCAGCCCAATTTGCTGCCATTTGTGGCAAGGTGTCGGCCAACTTAATTAACTGGGCCATAAAGACTGAGGTGCTGGGTCAGACAGTCAGATGAGAGGCCACAGCATGTGCAAGTCTATAAAAAAACGTATTTTAAATAGTAAAGTTTAAATAAAATTTAAAATTTTTTTTAAAAATATTGAACTTTTTTTGCAATTTGAATTTAAACTTTTATAAAATTAATAATATCGTTATTTAATAGGAATCATAAAAAATTATATATTTTGAATGAACTTTATAAATAATATTAATTTTGTTTTCGAACAGATTCCAACGCGAATATTTGGGAATGAAAGTCACATAATTTGACTTGTCTGTTAAAAAGAAATCCTAAGAAGATTTTTAATACTTAAAGTTTAATTTAATATATTTAATTTATACGTTTTAAATTAACGGAAAGATATCTCAGGCGTAATTTTGTAGACTCAGGTCAACTTTAAAATAAATGCTGAACTTTGAACTCAGTTTGGGGACACCTTTTGAGCCTTTTGGTTTGTTGTGGCCGCCTAATGGAAATTGTTTGGGAAAAGGCGACTGAAATGTAGCTAATGGAAATGCGTGATACAATCGACTTCCGCAGGATTACAAAGTCAGGGCCCTAGCTAGTTCGAGGGTCATAGAGTTAGGGTCTTGAGGTCAGTTTCGGTTCGCTTTGACTGGCAGCTGGCGTTGCGCATGCGCGGACAACGAGGCTGATGGATTTAACTTTGCCATGGCAACACAACAAACAACAAGGGACAGTGGAAGGGGCAGTGTCAGTGGCAGTGGCAGAGTGAAGGCGTAGAAAGGATAATGTGTCCGGTTGAGGGTGATCATGTTGCCAGCTTGTGTCTATATGCTCTCAGCAGACATTAGACAGCAGACAGGATGCCGCTCTAAAAGGATTTACACACACTCTGCGTTTACTTTAATTGCTTTTGTCTGACTACGACACGCGCCTCGTTCTCTAAGTCGATTTTAATGCCACATTTTCGAGTGTTGTTTAACTTCTGACGCCGTCGCCTGATTGGAGCAGCTGTTTTGTGGAGTCGCCTGCCAATTATGTGGCGACTATCCTTGCGAATATTCTTGCCAAAAATGAACAACAACTGTTAAAGTCACCACAAAACCACAGCGGCAACAGCAGGACGAATGTTTTGCAGCTAACAAACGAGCAGACAAAATTGACAATTAATCACGCAAACCGCATTGTTACATGTAGAAAGAGAAATTAGTTTGAAGACTGATGAACTATGTGATACCCTAGTAGAAGGTAATTGGCGATAGTTAACTAGAGACAGCTAAAGAAAGTAGTAAAAAGTAAGCTACAACAGCAATTAGATCCAATAGTAATGAAATCTTCGCTTTTATTCGTTGCTTTGAAAATAAAAAGTTTTTAAAATCCAAAAATAGCAAGTACAATATAATGATTAATTGTTAGCACAACTTCGTTACTAGCTTAGATTGTGATACAGTGAAAGTACAGTTTGCTATAGAATTACAATGTTTTACTCAAGTGTATCCTTCTCACAGATAAAGTTCAATTTGGTTTCACAATGATTATCATTCATGGCGTACGTTGATCCGTATCTTACCAATACCACGCAGTTTTCGACATTTTTGTTGTTAGGTTCGTCAGAATGCCACTGCAAGAAGTTTGCTCTGCGTCCAGAAGACAGCAATTGGAAGACACCCTCTTCGGCCAGATCATTGATGTCCAGCCAGTACTGGAGACTGGTTAACTTCTCGCTGACCGCCATCACCTCTTGCACACTCTGCAGACCAGCCAGATTTCCACCCATCGCCCGGCACTTGTGAGCTGCGTCGAACCAATTGACCGCATCCGAGTCATCGATATAGTAGTATTTTGATCCAACTTTCTCAAACTTCGGTACTTGTCTAGCCTTTAATTCCGTAACTGTTTTGCGTAGTTCCTCAAACTTTTTTTCGAGCATACCAGACACTACATCATACATAATAAACTTAATTTCGAACTCATCAACCTTTTGGTTAAGCTTTTCAAACCGTTCCGCTAACGGCTCTTTAGAATCTTCAGCGGACTCATCTGCAACTTCATCTGCCTGTACTTCATGATTGTCTCCATGAATCTGTATTAAGTTTGACTTTTAAACTCGATATTCAAGCAAATTAGTTAGGCAAACTTACGAGTTCATCAAAATCATACACAAACCGTCCTCCCCGCAAAAATGCTAAATGGCTCGGATCGGGAATATGAACCTGCATTGAAGTTCACTATATATTTAAATTCAATTAAAACTGATTAAATAGACAAAGTTACCTCCGCTTGACATTCTTGCACTGCAAGAAATGTGACTAAAAGTCCGACAAAAATGATTTTCATTCTGTTCAACTCAACGAATCTGTTATTCTGAAGGAATTAAAGACAACTGCATCCCAATGAAGGGAACATCATCCCTTTATATACCTGATACACATTGGAATTATCAGATTCGAATTATCTGTTTTGAACTTTCGCTTGATCTGTTGCGGATTGTGGGAATTGTTGAAATTATCAATTCGATTACGATGCAATTTCTTTTGAAATTAAGTTTTTAGTTCCTAGCCATTATCAGTTCTAATTAGTGCTAAATTTCTATTTTTTTTTTGCAATAGTTGAAATCAAATAATCAGCACAAAATAAATTAAATGGAAAAATTAATTGATTGAAAAAACAAAACAATAATACGAAATTTATTAGTCAGTGTTCATCAGAGAGACAGACAAATAGACTGACTGATATGGCTTATCAATTTATTTACATATGTTCTTTATTTATAATGAATATTATTAGTAAAATATATTGTCTGTGATCTAACAGTAGATATTAGTAGTAGTATTCAGTACTGATACTGTAATGATTATCTCTTATCAAATTTTTCACATTGATAATTTATGGAATACAAATTTTTCTCCTTCAGAAAACTTGCAGCCATGCTGGGCAAACTGACATACTCGTGTGTTACACCCCTTTCAACCGCTTAGTGCTGGGTATAACAATTGTCAACCCTTAATAGAAAGTGCTTAGAATAAAGGCAGCTGCAATTGGATTGGTTCGCCTTGAGTTGCCCCTTCGTCGTTGACATCCGCCGCATTGCAGCTGATTTGCATTTGGTTGTTAGTTCAAATGTAACCACTTGTGTCTTGTCCTCCTCCTCCTGCTCCTCCTCCTGCTCCTCCTCCTTCTTATTCTCCCTTCTCCAACTACTTTCCCTTGCCCCTCCTGTTGCCGTTGAAAGTGAGGGTGTGAGTCTGCTAATTGTTAGGCAGTTCAACTGTGAAGCTGCGCATATGTTTGAGTCGTCATCGGAAAACTGTCCGGGAAAACAATGACCAAGGGTTTTCCAATTTGTTTGCTCGTTGTCGGCGTGTTTTGATTTACGTGCAGCGGATGGCAACAGCTGGTTGGCCATTTGACACGCCAAGTTGTGTTGATCTTTGGCCAAGGAGTTGTTTGCAGCTGCCACGGCCACTGATGTTGCTGCTGTTGCTGCTGCTGCTTATGTTGCTGCGGGGTCAAGGCGTTGACTGCGTGTGGCAGGCACAAGCGGCAACTCAAGAACAATGCAGGCACAAAACTCAGCTCACTCGGAGCACACAAAAAAATGCTGCGGGTCACTTGGCTGCATAAGCAACCCCAAACATACATATTGTAAATTGTTACCCCTACTCCAACAGCAACCCCTGTTAGGGGCAGGCAGCACCACGTGCGTCACGCGCAGACGCAGCCACTTGCAACAAGCATGAAACGGGACTGGATAGGGATTGGATATGGAACTGCAACTGGGAATGGGATCCGGGCTGTGGACTCCCCCATTACAAATCGAACAATGGCAGCGCTTTTCAGAACCCCATTAAGCCCGTTATGAGCAGAAATATAAATGAAAACTAGCAGCAAACACACTTTGTTGTAAGTGGCAGGAAATGTGCACTTGAGTGCCACAACAACAGCAACAACAACATCATCAGCAACAGCAATAATTGCTGCTTACAAATTAACAAAACGAAAAATTTGAGTTGCAGAATAAACATTTTCACAATTCGATTTGATGCAGCAACTCAAAGAAAAAAGGCAACAAAAACAGCAGCTGCATTTTTTCCATTTATTATTTATTACATATTTATTTTAGTGGCTGTTTTGTATTTTTCAGCAATAATTAAAATTGCATTGCAATTGCCATAAAAAGAGTTGCGCGTAGGCCAAACGAGTTGTCCGTTCAAGTTGAGAGACATTTGAGAGACTCGCGTTTTGAGATCTTGTCTCCATGTTTTCATTGCCTTGACACATTGACAAAGTGTGGCGCCAGATTAGTATTAGAAAAAATAGTTAAATAAACTAAATTAGAATGCTTTAGTCGAGAGTGCTTGACTAAACACAGATAAACTAGTCTAGAAAAAATCATAAATGAAATAATATGTATTATATAGAAGACAACTAAATTCTTTAATTTAATGAACTTAATTTAATTATTAATTATATTATTCAACTATATCATTAAATTCTCGACAAACTTTAAAATCAGATTGAAATAAACACAGATAAACTAGTCAAGAAAAAATCATAAATTAAATACATACAATTTATTATATAGAACATAACTGAATTTTTTAATTTAATTAACTTAATTCTAATCATTAATTCTTCTATTCAACTTTATCATTAAGTTCACGACAAACTTCTAAATCAGATTAAAATAACTAAAAATATATAAATCTTCAATAATTCGAAACAGAATTAATAGAACTAATTTTCAAATAGAGCTGACTCTAAAAATGGAAATCGATAAAACAATATCAAATTAAACTTCCTCTTCAGTATATACAACTCTATAACTGATTCTCTAAAATGCTTTCAAGGTAACCCTATATCATAACTGTTTATCTAGCTTTTATGCGACACCCTCGAATGTGGCAGTGAATCAAACAATTAGAGGTAACCACAGGGTGGCAGCCCACAAACTGTGATCACTCTCGACAATTCATCGGGCAGCTGACGTGGTCACATGGCAAAATGAAAAGCCGAAAGATAAAAGAGAGAGAACTGAAACCACTTCATCGTCACTCATAGCCCAGCATGTTGCACATGACGCCCGAGCGGCATGTGGAGGGTGCAACAACACGGTTAGATCATCAAAATTATTACATAAACAATTAAGGAAATGCGGTATAATTCATGAGAAGAGCAGCTCATGTCAGATCTAGCCAGATACGAGATGCGATATCATGGCCAACTGTTGGTAATCTATGCCTCAAATTAAGAGGGCGGTTTTGTTTTTTTTGGTAGACTTGAGGGTTGCAGATCCTCCACAACTGTTATTTTAGATATTGTGCGTGTGCGCGAAAATCAAATGGAAAAAATCTGCCAACATATGTGACAGAAGTTAAAGAGTATTATGGCTGCTAACTTAACATTAACATTTTCCCGATACCATCTGTCAGCGGTTAAACTTCTCTTGGCCCAAAGGCAAATGAAGTGCGCCACAGATTTTCCCACGTTTCCGACACGTTCCAGAAGCATTTTTAGAAATAACTGAAGATTAAGGTTTAGTAAATATATGGAAAATATTAATTATGATAAAGACGGTTAGAGATGGCAGTGTCGTATCATGAGGAATATAAAAAGAAAAATGTATGAAAAATATCAGTATTTTTAACTAAAAATTATCACTGAAAATACAATACTTTGCTCTTGTCGTGTCACGAGCAAAATATCGATACTGACTCCACTCTAATCACTCAAGAGCTCATCAATAAAACTGTCTTTGTAGAGTCTTTAACCTCAGTGCGGTTAGACCCAAAAATGCAAGCAATCATTAATCTATTTCACTTCTATTTATAACCGGGGATTGATGGCTGCAAGAAGCGCTGATGCCTTGACAATTGGCAGCTAATTATGCAGTTGAAAACCCAGATGCCTTGGCCAAAGAAATTAGAAATTGTTTCGTTGCAGCTGACTTCTGGAGTGCGTCGAGATTAATTGGTCTCTTCAAGCAGTAGGCAACGTTTTGTCAAACAATTTAAACACATATCGAATAAAATTAAATTTAGATTATATTTAGATAAGAGAATAATGGTACAGCCGCTGAAGCCGATGCGTTATTATCTCATGGACGAGATTGTGACGCACAATCGCAAGGATGACTGTTGGGTTGTCATTCACAAGAATGTCTTTGATCTGACGCCAATGATCAGGGATCGCTTGGATCACTGGAATCGCGTAGGTGCACAAAGCAATCATATATTATCGTTATTCATTATTATCTCTTGTAGAGGATGGACTATCTGGTGGCACATGCTGGCAAGGATCTCACCCATTTATTTCATGAGAATGGCGAGCCTCGCACTGAGATCTCTCCCAACTCGGGATGTCCTCGAGTGCTCTTCCCTCCCATTCTGGAGGTGGCTATCAGCGAGTTCGCTCGCACCAAACACGCCATGTGGAGTCAGGATCCTCTGTATCATGTTGGACGCATCACAAGACGTCCACGTCGCCTTCGCATCATCAACTCGCTGACGGCCAAAGTGCAGTTCATGAATGTCTGCGATGAGGACAGCATCTATGACATCCAACAGAAGTATAAGTCGCGCTATAATCATCACGCTGGGAGCTACGAATGGCGCAAGTTCTCCAATGGCGTAAGTCAATCTGTTAAAACACTCCACAGTCCGTAATTCTCCTTCTACTTCTGAAACAGGCCAAGTGCAGTGGAGTTCTGGACCTGAACGGCACCCTGGATGAGAACGGGCTGACGGATGATGAGAACTGCGACGTGGAACTGCCGCCGCCCTCCATTTGGCTTTACTACACAGATGACTTGACCATTGCTTGATTAATTTTTGCAATTCGTCAGTCTCATTTTTATTTATTTTTTGGGTTGTTATTGGAAAATTTGTTGTGCATGTTGCAAGTAAAGACCATTTCAAGCTAGACTGCGTTTTGGTCTAAAAGGCATCAAATTCGAACTAAGCACGGGTCGGCTCGACTAAGGGGCATTGACTATACTATGCTATACTATAGGTATGGATGGTCCGTTTCTGGGTCTGGCATTTTATTTTTGTTCGTTTGTCGACGTGCGCCGCTAATAATAACAAGCCCAAAAGTGCAGCGGACTTGTTCAGGGCCACTAGCATGCACTACACTGAAAAAAATGGAAAATAAAAATATAGTTAAAACTAAACACAATTAAGATAGGCTTAACTTAGAAAATATATAAAATTATGAGATTAATTTTTAATTTTGTAATTTTCTTGTATACAAAGTTGTTTTGCTTTAAATTAAAATCTTCCCTCAGTGTATTTTAAGTTCTTAATGTGCCTTATTGCTTTTGCTTGCATAATTTATGCGGGTCTCTTGGGGAGGGCGGAGAGAGAGGGGCCTTGCCTGTTAACTCGTGTATGACGATCTGGCAGCGCCTGCAGCTGCCCAGCTGCCCATAGGCTACCCCTTGTAGGTGACGCTGGCACGCGTTGTGAACTCATATGGATCACCCTGCTGATGCGGAGGGTGCCAACTGAAGTGTGAAGACTTTATTTTTTGTTCAAGTTCGTGGCCTGAGTCTTTCGTTGCTGCGACTGGAGCTTGATTATGGAATGGATTCTTGGTAGAAGTTGTAAGTAGTTACTTAACTGGTAAGAAGCCTTTGGCTAGCCAAGCCGCCCATTGTCTGCTATTATTGTTGTTATCTTGAGCGCATAAATAATTAATTTCAGCCTCATTCTTTTTAATAAAAGCGACTGAAAAATCAAAAAAAAAAGCACATTTTTTAATTGTAAACCAGTTCTTTGTTGTACTCAAACGTATGTATATAGTATCTCTGGGTCCGGTCCAAGTTCCGTCCATAAATGGAGCTGCGTTCTTAATTTACATTGAACGAGCGACGTGTGACAAGTTGGCTAAAATACCAGCACAATTTGCACTTGAAATGTTGTGAAATATTTTCAACTAATCTGTGTGTAGGACAAGACAACAGATCTATCTATAACTACAACCAAAACATTCCCACGCAACAACAAATTAACACAAAAGGGCAGGGCAAAGGCCCAAAAAGGCAGACAGAAGAACTTGAAGCAAGACATGCACAAACTTGTGAAATACATGTTTGTACCTGTTCATCGATTGAACTGGCAAGAGATTCTTCTTAGTCTCCTTCTGGTTTACCTTCTCAATGCCAGGCACCAAATGGCACCAGTTCAAGGCATGACTCATGTTCTGAACAAGTTTGTGCCTGTCCGGCCATGGGAAAAAGGGAGCAAATGCGTAGAAGAGCCAAAAGGCAACAGCAATAGGAAGACTGTCTCAGATTGCGGCTACAAACTTCTGTTCACTTTTTAAGGCAATGCGCCTATAAAAAACACTCGCCTCATTTGTGGGCCCAAAGGGAGCATTGTTGTTAGTGGGAGGAGTTGGCGATGGCGATGGTGGAGTTTGAGTATTGGGGATATAAACAACAGTTGCACTGTGTGAGACCAAGCGAAAATGCGTTTGGCTATGGGCCAGAAACCAGTTTTTTGGCATGCGCTTAGCTCGCCAAGTTCGTTGTCTAAGTCTTTTGTTTTGTGTCTGCCATTTCAAATTCAATCGTTGAGTTCATTGGCTGCACACACATATACACACACACACACAAAGACATAGAAATCATTTGTGACATTTATAGGTATTTTTATATATGTAGTTGCATTTAATGATCCATAAAGCAGGTTCAATATGAGATGTAAACTTTTATGAATGTATGTAGGTAGGAATGTAAGTGTGCAACTAAATGTGTATGTGTTGTTGTGTGCACATAAATGCCAATTAATTTTGAAAATATATTTAAGTATTTTAAAAAAAAGCGTTACACTTTAGAGTCAAGACTAAGAAATTAACTTTGATCGGAGTATAAATTCAGTATTGATTTTTATTATTATTTCCAGGATGTGAACTTTAACTTTATATTATCAGATTGCGATTTATTTGCGTATTAATATTCTTAAATTTGTTTTATAGTATTTAGAGATGCATGCAAATCTTTCCACAAATCTAGTCTACATTTTGTAGATATGATAATTATACATATAAAAGATGACCTTTATAATTTTAGATAGTTCACTGAGAATCCGCTGTGGTGCCCGATTTGTTCACCCACAACTAACCCACTTCAGACTCTACTTGTACTTGCAACTAATGATTTGGTATGCGGGCAACAACAACATGAACATGAACAAGAACAAGAATAACAACCAAGAGTTACAACAATAATCCCAAAGCCATGACCCATTCTCACAAGCTGAGCTATGCGTAGCAAAAGCTGAGATAAATTCTATGACGGTCACATTCTTTCCCAAAGCCAATGCCAAAGTCTCTCTTGGCCCGGAAGTTGAGCGTCTCTGGTATGCGAGCAGACAGTTCCATTGTCGGTTTCCACTGGGAGTTTATAGCAACTAAAGCGCACTAATTTAAGTCTTAGGTTTGCATAAACAATGTTGCTGTTCCTGCTTCTAATGAAAGCGGGGGGAGGAGGCTGGAAAGTGGAAAAAGTCACAGCTCTAGCTAGAAATAGAAAGCACTTTTGGCCAAATAATTAAATATTTGGCTTGAAGGTCAACAGAACGGCGAATGGCCATAAGGAAGCCGATCCCAGTGAGTGTGCTGCCAAATGTGGCAGGCTGTTGCATGCCTCAGTAGCAATGAGTTAAGCTTCCGTTATGGTTATCCGTGTCAATATCATTTCAGTTTCTTTTAACCAACAATATTTGTTGATAACGTTAGTTGGCCAAGTGTGTGTGGAGGAAGTGGGGGGCGGTGCCAACTTCCACCGGTATTTGCATTTGGCATACAAAACATGAAATGTTCTTTGCATTTGGCATTCAACATGAGCGTTAGTAAATTAAATAATAAATAAACAGCATGCGACAATAAAAAGCGGAACCAAATTAGGAAGTGGCCACTCCACAAAGTCCCCAACAAAACCCAACTGGCCAACAAGACGGACTGACTGCCTGACTGCCTGAATACCTGGCCATATTTGGCGACCAAACGAGTCAAGTGGATATTTGTGCGGTTGGAAGCATAAAACGTTGTCGTTGGCATATTAAATAATGAATGATGGGAAGTATTGAACCTAGAGCCCAGCCCAGTATTGCCTGTTGTTAAGATTAATGTTTTTTCGAGTTTCGGCTCTTTTGCGCTACAAATATGCCATTGAAGATAGCTCTATTATTGGCTTATCTTTAAAATTTAAAAAGCATAAAAATAAGAAAATAAGTAAGGAATAAATTTTATAAAATTCAATTTGAAATATATTTGCATATATTTTAATAATTATAAAATATAGATAAACACATATATATATTTTAAAAATCTTTTTAATTTCACAGCAAAAATAAGAAAGAAAAATAATAGCTTTTAACTCACATTAATTAATGAAATGTATAACTTTTAAGTTCAAATAATAAACAAAAGATATAAATTAATTAAAAACCATTTAAAATAAATTAATGACAAATGAAAATCTATTGATAACTCATTAATTTTAATGTTAATCCATTAATCCAAAGTTCACCAATCTCCAGTTGAATGAATGAATGGCAAATCATAGAATAAATTTAAAACAATAAAAGAAAGAGTTGAGAGTGTAAAAATGAAGTTCCTTGGCGATTCAAAGTTTCAGCAGAAGCCATCGAAAAATTGATATGCATCTTTGGCACTAACCAAGGAACAAAAGCGATTTTCATAAATTATTCAAAGCTTAACTGCTTCCGTTTTTGGGCGAGTGTCGGATGGAGTGTTGAACGGAGTGTCCGATTGTCAGTTGGATTGACTACTTGAGAGTATGGACAGTTCTGATATTGGCTGGCAGTTTGACAAGGTTCCACGATGGTGGATGGTATAACTGACAAACCTACGGCAGAAGATTGAAGACAGCAGGGAGCAGATTGAAGACCGAAGACTGAAGACTGAAGACTGAATTTAGGCCTCGACTGGCGCTGCAGTTGGTTTGTGGTTAGCTCAATGGCAGCGCAGCTGTTTGTATAAATTTCCAGCAAATAACAACAATAACAATTTCGAATTGCTGCCAACAACAGCAGCAACAACGAGTTTATTTTACATTTTATTGTATAATTTTCGGATGTGGTTTTACGGCAGAACGTCAGAGAAGACGCTGATATTCTGTGGTATAAATTAACGCGTGCAGCTAAATAAAAATACAAATACGAATAAAAATAAATACATTTTTATTTACATTGAGAGCTGGTTTCGGGCTACAGCTTGGACCTGGGTTGCGTTACGCTCCAGTGCGTCCAAGGAATGTCGCAGACAATGGGGCGGGTTTGCTTCTTTTTTCTTTACTTTTTTGAGAAACATTCTATGCAAATTGCACACAAACTTAGACGAAGTGCCGAGCGGACTGACAAACCGACACGCAGGCGAAAAAAGGGTTAAGGTTGGCCGGGGTTTGATCTGAATTTATGGATATTAACACAATATTTGTTGGGCGCGTTAGTTAATTAATGGGCAACGTGACAAGCCTTTTCCCTGGAAAACTTCAACGGCCGTTTCCCATGCAAATCGCCAGCTGTAAATGAGGAAATCAATTAAAAGCACACGTGACATGCAACTACCCATATTTGTGTCCTTATTTAATAGACATGGTAATGCGTGTGTTGACTGTTGTTGCTTTTTTAACTGACCGTCGCTTCCTGTCCCCCGGGAGCACCGTTAGCCTGGCCTTGTGCTTCCTGCCCCGAAACCGAGCGTGGGAGCGACTTTGACAATTTCCATTTCAATGAGCCGCAGCTTAAGCTCAATTGATTTATGTCGAGCTGTGTGAAAGTCTGCGGGCACTCAATTGATCTCCTCTCTTTTCGATTTTTTAAAGTGTTCCTCTTCGGATTATCGGATTGTCTGCGGAGGGTTGAAATGTTGCCAAAAATTAAATTGGATTTGATTTATCGCAGACAAGTGCTTCGATGGCTTTAATGGGGTTCGACACTAAATTTATGAGCCTGAGAGAGAGAGGTCTATGTAAATACAAGTATGTTCAAATTATCGGGGCGTGTGCAAGTGACAGAAGCAAAAGAAGAGTTCGGGTTTATGTGGGCTTTAAATAGAGAAGTTAATTCAATAAAAGGAAAAAAAATGAAATGAATAAAATTGTAATGCAAAAACAAATAAGATGCACGTTTGGCAAAAGTTAAATTAAAATTGTCAAGGGTTAAGTAAGGGAAAAAACGAACAGTGTTAAAAAACAAAATTGTGAAATATATATAATTTTTATGCAGACTCAATTGAGAGAGCATATAATGACCAAATTTACATTTCTTATGGAAATCGGATTAGTTTTGTACAAAGCTATGAGAGAGTACAAAGTTTTTGAAAAAGTGTCAAGGAGGTAAGTGAAAGTAAAAAATTGTTTAATAATAAAGTTTAAGAATCTACAATTTCAAATTTATTTAAAAATAATTATCAAAATATTATCCCAATAAATTGATATTATACCTGATCATAGTCACAAATTTGTTGTACTACTCAAAAAGCTAAACTCAGCTGGAAACTCGTTTGTTAACTTCTCTTCTTTCTTCACTTTCATGATCAGTTGACGAGTTGATGCTCCTAGTTTTCCTACTGTGTAACGAGCACCTTTTCAAGTTGATAATTACAATGAAACAGCAGAAAAACACAACTCATTTGTTTAGCTTGAAAGAGAGAAGCCAACCCTATAGACACATACATAGATGATTTGTATTTCTTAGACCTGCCCTTTGAGTTAGAAGAAGCTTAGGTAAAATATTTGTTTATACATCAAAATACCAGTAGCCGCTTTCAATTATCTATAGTCTCCTCCAAAATAGAAAAATAAAAGTGAGGTGATAAATTCTGAGAGCAGCGTGGGAACAGCTCCCAGCGAAGTTATGTAACCCCCAATAAAGCTGACATTGTAAATGTTGTCTCTCTCACTTATTAAATACAATGATCTGTTGTAAATTTTAAGCTGATTTCAGGCAACAACCTTTGCAAATCAATCAAATCATAATTGATAAATGATAGATGTAGAGAAACAGCCAGATGACAAGTCAATTAGAAATGCAAATGTTCAATAATTTGAAATCGAAATGATATAACGAATTATATCTATTATTTAAATGAAAGAGAATTTCGCATGGATCATTTAATTTTGACAGTTTTTCAGCTAGATTAAACATACAGATAGAACGAAAAATTGCTGGTATCATTACTAAAATGATTTGCTCTATTTGCTTCAGTTTAGTCTGGCAAATAAATAAAATAATATTCTCTTACAATTGTAACAAGTTAAATATTTAATTTTGATGAAAAGGAAATCTCACTTATTTATAATTTTCTCTCATTTTCCTTAAGTTATTATTAATTTGTATCAAGTTAAATTTAACAAATAACTAATTTAGAAATAAGCACCACCCAACACACACAAACACACACGTACATACATATACTGACGCACACACACACACTTGCATTCATGTCTTGCGGTCATTATAATTATCACGTGCATATTTTTTACTTATCGAGCATACTTCAGCCCGCTTTTCATTACATTTAATGCCACGAAAGAATTTGAAAAATATAACAGAGAGAAAAGCCAAGCATGCGGTCGCTGTGACGCTGACGTTGGCGTCGCAGTCAGCGTCGCAGTCGGGGCCCAAGTAGAACTTGGAAGTGGACGCGCACGGTTGAATTTCATGGCTCAGTTGGGGCAGTTAGCCTAGCTCCAACGTTGTAGCATGTTTTGTTTTGCAGTTGTTGTTGTTGTTACTTTTGTTGTTGTTATTATTCTGCGTTTGTTGTTGTAGTCATTACCGGCATGACAAGCACAAAAATGCGTTGTTCGTGCGCAGACGCAGCCGCGTCTTGCAAAAAAAAAAAAAATAGAAGGAAAATATAAAAAATTATGTTGCATTTAACTGGGCGTCAACAAGGGCTAGTCTAAGGTACTAGGCTGCTAGTAGGCATAACTAAGTACCATATCGATTAATAGACTGAACTCGGTTGAACTCCAGTGCGGCAACAACACGTGTCACAGGCCGACGAAGCTGATTTCCATATCTTTGGCAGCGGACGCACTTGGCTAAGTTCTCCTTCGCTCTCTTTCGCTCTCTATCTTCCAGTCAACATTCAGCCAAGCGTGACCCTGACCACAGATGAATAGAACCTAGGCTAGAAAGAAAGTCTTACAACTATCGGTTGAGCTATTAAATTTAATTTAAATAAGCAAAATGTCTGCACAAATGTCAGAGCAATATTTGCAACTTGCAACGAGGTGGCAACAATCTTTGCTAGGTGCGACCACAATCAATAGCAAACAACCTGTCGCTTTTTGGCCAACTTTATTTGGCAACAATCTCTGGCCGCACCCCGTCGCGTAGGCAGCATGTTGTTGCCGTTGAAGCAACAGCAATCGCTTCTACTCACGGGTATAAAGTTTAATATTTTGGGATTATTTTTATGATACCTTCAAGTGGATATAATTATGAAAAAATGCACAAAGTGTTTGACTTCCGTCGAGGCATGTCACATCAGGCAACTCATCCTGTTGCCGTCGTCAAAAGCAGCCTATCGAGTTTCAACAGCAGCAACAGCAGCAGCAGCAACTTTTAGGACAAATTATCAGAATCTGTTGCCTACCACAAAGTGGAAACGGAAGTGTCGCCGTGTCCAGACATAATGGTACAGACAGACAGGTAGACAGCCCTCAGCTATTAGCAATGACCTTTAGGATCTGTTGGCACAGAAACCAAAGCAATGCGCCCAGCGCCAACTAACAACAACAGCAACAACAACTTGCAATGCCAGTTTTTCTCAGTTGCTGCTGCTGCTACTGTTGATCATTTGGATCGCAAAAAGGCAGCTTTGAATGGTAAATGGCAGTGTGAGCAACTGCAATTACATGACCACAGCAGCAACAGCAACAGCAGCTGCCAGTTGCAAGTTGCTACAGTAGGAGAAGTGGCCGAAGGGGGAAAAGAAGTGGAAGGAGTTGAATCAGGCAGCCCTTTCACGTATTTGGTAGCCAACAAACATGGTCATACTTAAGGGGCATTAATGTAGTTTATCATCAACACTCAAGGAAGTTGCCAGTCCGAGAATCGACTACAACTACAACTAGAAGAAGTACTATGAGCAAGTTATGACGAACAGCAGCAATTGGTAGTAAGTTGCGATTGTTGATTAGTTGCCACACCGCACACAGTGCTTACAGCTCCAGTTGAGGCAATAGAGATGCCAAAACAAGCATTACCAGCTGATAAAACTGGATGTGCTTTATGATCTCAGTTAAAAATGTTTATTTATGCATTTATCATTAAAACAATTTTTAAATTGAAAAAAAAAACATATTTAATAAACAATCAAAAATTATGTATATTAAGGCCCTATTCTCTTTCAGCAAAAAATTTTTTTCGACTTTTTTTTTTTGCATTTTTTTATAGCTTGGATATTTAAGAATATAACCCTAAAAGGGTTTTTTGAAATTCGAAGTACTTTAGGAGTTATGGCCTTTTTTGTCCAGCAATGTTAATGTTAATGCACGTGGAGTCAAAACTTTGAACGCGTTTATCTCGAAACCACGTTTTTCGAGCTGGCGGCCACGATTCCGCCAGTTCTACTGAACCGATTTGGATGAAACAAAGTTTAATCGACGTAGAATTGTCACCATTCTGGCCCGTAGTAAAATAAAAATTTTGCGATTTTTTTTACTATTTTTTTTTTACACTAAACTACAAAAAAATGGGTCCAAATCGATTTGTCAATTTCAAGTGGCCGCCATTTTGTCAAAAAAAATCGCAAAATTTTTATTTTACTACGGGCCAGAATTACATCTATACTGATTATAACCCCGTTTTTTTTTTTCATTTCCGACGCTCCGGAGACCCGGAATCGTGGCCGCCGTGACGACACCTTTTTTTCAACCCCCAACTTTGAAGTCTCATTACTTTTTGAACACCCCTCGTGTCGAGGCAAAAAAAATTTTTTTATTTTCTTTCATTTATTACTAATTCAATAAAAAAAACAAAATTCAAATATCTTTTTGCGTTTTCAAATGAGAATTTTTTCAAAAAAGGTCTAAAAACAGCAAGCTGAAGGAGAATAGGGCCTTAAATTAAGATAAAAAATATTTTATAACTAAATTAAAAAATAATTCACAATTTTGACTATCTAAAGGAAAGTAGGTACGATTAGGATTCTATCCTATTTCATTCAAATAATTCTATCTTTCCAAAGAACTATATTTTATTCTACCCTACTCAATACTATTTCAAGTAGCAGATTTCTATTTTTACAGACACTACAAAGATTATATAACAATCTATACTTACTTTTTCAGAAGTATTTTATATTTTCTGTACTATTTGGTACTATCTCAAACGGAAATTAGTTTTTAAAGGACATTTTTGATAACTATACATTATAATCATTTAGATGAAACTAACCTTTTAGTTAATGATTACCCTTCTATATTTAAAATGTAATATTTAATAATATATTGTAGCTAATATAAAATATTGTGAGGTATCTGTAAGGCTATCATTTCTGCTTGACCAATCATTGGGGCAGTCACAACTTTGGCTCTGCTGTTGTTTTCTTTATCTTTTCTTTTTTGCAGTGAGCTGAACTGAAGATCATTAAGAAAGAGCAGAGCGAACATCCGTAGAAGGACATCTGATCGCTTTTTGTTGTTGCATTACAAAACCGCAACATCGATGGATCAGGCAAAGGGAAGGGAAGATATACGTATATAAGCATGAGTATGAATACGAGTATCAGTATGAGTATGAGCATAAGTATCAGTATGAGTACGAGTATGAGTATGAGTATGAGTACTCATTGCAGAAAAGAAAAACCAAAGCAAAGTAGAGAGAGGAGATGAAAGTGCAGACAAAGCGCTGCTTGGGTCCCCCAACAAAAAGCTGAACACTGTTGTTGTTGATGTTCTTGTTGTTGCTGTTGTTGTTACAGCTGTTGTTGTTGTTGCTGTTCTTGTTGTAGTTGCTGTTGTTGCTGCTGCTACTGCTTGTGGCTTCCTGTGGCTTACGACGTGTGACGACATGTAGAACTAATTGTCGTCCAGTGCTCGGCTTGGGGAGCAGTGAAAGAGCCGCAGCAGAGGCAGCAGCAAAAGCAGCAGCAGATTCAAGTCAATTGCCTGCACTGCACTTGCGCCTTGTGACAGACATAAATCAGTTTTGTTTTAGTAATCGGCGCAGCAAGAAGTCAAGAAATCGTTGTCAAACTTGCGACACCTGTGTCGTATCTTTTCAAATTGCGTCATAATTGAAAACGAGTGCGAGTTGACACCATAAAAGGCTGCATTGAATCGAGAATTGTTTTCGGTGTTTCTCGAATCAATTCGGTCTTCAGGGGAAGGAGATAAACGAGTTAATTAGACGACGTGTGCTTTGGGGACTTTTTTTTGTGTACGTTACTGATTTATCAGCCTCATTCTTTGGCCATAAAAGGTGCACAGACAAACGAAAAATTAGCAACATTTTAGTTAATGCACATAAATAACAAATAAATTGAAAAAAATAAAACTTAAAAACTAAAAACTTGCTAAACATACCAAATCGGGCGAGACGTTCGTGTGCCGTTGCGAGTGTGGGACGAGCTAACAAACAAACAACAACAAATAAACCAACACTAAGCGTTAGCCCAACCCCAAAAAAAAGATAGAGACGGGTTAATGAGAGGCGCCATATTTGGTCAGATTGAAGCACGCAAGATGCCCGCCACGGTGTTGCCAGCTGCCTCCGGTCACACGACCAACAAGCTCAACAACCACAACAACAACAAAAATCTTAGCAATAATAAAATCAACAACAACAACATTATGCTGAACAACAACAACAACAACCATAACATTAACAATAGCTTATGCAACTCGATCGCCCATCTAAGCGATTCAAGGACCAATCTCACTGTCAACACGCCCACAGCCTGCCAACGTTTAAGGTAAGCCATCTAACAGCTCCGATATACACACATATTTATTTTATTTTATTTGTTTAATTTCTTCATATCAAACACAACAAGTTTATTTGTTACTGTTTTTCTATGCTTCGAATTTGGGCGTTCTGTGTTAGCCATATTAATAAATTATGCTAATTGTCCGCGTGCGTTTTGTGTGTGGGTCGCTTTTGGCATTACATTGGACATGGACTCTTAGATTTCAGATACAACGACCGACTAATTGATATTTATGAGAATTAAACGTGTCGCATTAGAACGGGTCAAAGCCCATTTGTCGTGCAGATTAATATTGAGTCGTGGAAAGGAATGGAAGAGGGAAACAATTGAGGCATAAATGTCAAAGAAATATTATTATAGAAATTATAGAAAATAAGTACTTTATAGAACATTTCTCATTTAACTATCCTATACACAAAAACTTTTGAATACTTACACTTAATATTTAGTATTATAATAACTCTTATAATTTTATTTATCTTTTCTTTTTTTCTTTTCCTTTTTACTCCCTTTTGCTAAACAGCGAAATGTTTCGTCGTTCAATTGCGAGCAGCACTCAATCGAGCTCCCGGGAAAATACCTATGAGGAGGTGAGCTAATGATGCTTTCAGCTATACCTAAATGTAAAGTAATTATTAACATTTTGATATTTAAATTGTAAATGAAGCATTGTAGGCTGCAGTATTCTAAGAATTGCATTAGACCTTAAAAAAAAAAGTTCTTAAGAAATGTAAAACTGAAAAGCAACCCTGCTGTTAAATAGATATGTAGATCAACGCTACCTGCGCTCCACAAATGCGATTCAATCGGTCTTTTATAAAAGGTCCATCAAAATTCAACTAATTAATCAAATAAAATGGCATTTTACCCGTATGATCAAAGGGGGGAAATGTCCGTTGCGCTCGAGGAAAACTGAAAAACTACTCAAATTACCAAGCGATCGTTGTTGTTGATTGAAGTTTGTAGTTTTCACATATTTCCAAGACGTGCGACGATCATAAAAATCTTTTAGCAAGCCCTTGGCATCAAAGGAAAACAATTCACGGCCAACTATTTATAAACAAAACAGGAACATGTCTTCACTGGGGTGTCTCCGACTACCGTGTGCGTGTATCTGTATCTATATATCTGAGAATGTGTGTATCTGTAGCTAAAAGTGCGCAGCTTGTAATTCGAGCCAGTGGCAACCACTTTCAGCAAAAGACGCGCCCAGATAGAGAAAGAGATGGCATTCGAATTGTAAGCAAACAGGCTGATCTTCAAGTGTGGCAGCTGCCTGGCGTACGAGTATCTTTAAGATACATTTCTCTGCTGCCGGCAAGGACCAACGCAGCGCATCCTTACAAACCAAAACCAGCATTTGCCAGCAGGCAATGACCTGCTTTGGAATGTCGATGGAACCAACAAAGAAGAGAAAAACATCTGTCGCCCTGCTAAAGATACAGGCCAGCTCGACATCTTTAAGGATATTGGCGCGTCTGTCTTGAGGTCCTGTCCTATGTTATTACAGGCGTCGTCGCTCCGTTCGACGTTCGACATTCGGCTGCCTGTATCCCTGCTGTCCCTGTCTCTTTTTGGAGCCGGCACAGGTTTGTCTACCTATCTAGCCGCCTCTCTCTGTCTTTATACTTCTCCTTCTTCCTTTCTCTTTCTGCCAATTGCTAGTCTCGAAACATCTGCCTCTGACTAAGTCCTTTTGCTGGCTCTGCATTAATTGAATGTAATTTCTGTTCGATGGCGGCAAGGTGATAAGCGGGTACCCATCTCATTGTTCCATTGCATGTTGTAAGGTTTGTTACGGATCCACAACAACAACGCAGTTTCCGGGACAAGTACAGTTCATATACTGGCTAAATTATTTTTAAATTCCTTAACTTTCTTAAGGAAAGAAGATGAACATATTCACAATCATCTCATGTCATTTTAACTTTCCTAATATCTACTGCAATTTTCCTAAATTATATTTCCCCGTAGTTAAAGTAATTTTCATCCATTCTCGCTCTCCTTCTCTCTATTTTGTTCCTTGATACGATCATTATTTAAGCTGTTCTTTTATTATATGTCAAACTAGCAGAAAAGTCTATCTTCGAAAGAGCCCGACTGTAAGATACCCTGTAGTAATACTGTAAAAAATTCAAAAACTCCCGAATTTTTGTCTTCTTGGCTCTTCCGAGTACATTTTCCGATCATGATGACATTTTCAGATGAGATATTCAAAAACCAACATACCGATTTTGGTGTTTCCGGCTCTTGGATTCTCTGACATTAGCAGGACATGACTATATCGACTCGGCTGTTAATACCTATCAAGAAAATGTTTACTTTAAGGATTCTTTTTACAAACTGATCAGACTCTTTGATATTTTCAAGTACAGGGTCTAAACAGAGCTCGATTGGAGGCAGACGTCATTTGAGATTGAGACTGACCGCAAAGGCAGCAAATATGTTGTCTTGCCATGTGGCAGAGCTGAGGCTGCTGCCACTGCTTGCATTGGCATCGGTGCAAAATGTATCTTACAGATGCGCTTGTCATAGATACACTGATACATAGATACAGATACAGATGCGAGCGAGCGCGTGTAAAACGCATAAAATTGCAAATTACCACGCTCGAATGCGTGCCACATGAGTGCGAGGTGGCATCAACTGCAGCTCAAGCTTCGATTCGATTTCATTTGCGGCAACCGCAACATTTGAAGCTGGAGAAGATCTTACTATAGTGGACTAAGCTGAGCTGAGTTGAGTTGAGTTCAGTAGAGATGACTTCAGATGAGATGAGATGAGCGTGTGGCAAGCAGACGATGTCTAATGGGCTGCAGCATTGACAGTGCATCTCATGTTGCAATTAGCTGTGGCAAGTGAGAGACAAAAAGTTACTGAACCCAAGAGCAGACCCTACTCCTCCTCCACCTCCTCTCCATTTCATTTCCAGCCCATGATCGCGCTAATCTAATGTGGAAAGTGCAAGTAAGTGCACTTCAAGTTAAACATTCGTCTGTCCCGCCTTCCCTCTCTGTCTCCCTCTCTCTTTTTCTGTTATTTTATTGCCACAACCTAATCACAAATCAAATATTTGTATACGCTTCTTGGGTTTTATGACTCCGACTGCCGTTGAGGTTCATTCGCCCTGCAACTGCAACCGATTGCAACTGGGTTTAGTTTCCAATTCTCTAATACAAATTCAGTTTTCACGCGATTGATGGCTGCTCACAAATATTTGACAAGATTGAGAACCAGCTGACATGGTCACAAACAGTGGCCTAATGATAAGACACTAATCAACGCACTTGTTTGACAACTTTCCGCCTCCGGGCGGAGGGTGAAGGTACATAAATTACAGCGGGGGTCATGTGGTTGAACCTAACCAAACGATCGCATAATTTGAATTTGAGTTTTACTATTTGATTTACGCCTGAAAAGATAGTGGCGAGACCTTATAGAAGGTGCTGAAAGGTAAGAATATAGAATGCCACACTTTAATATACCCTGTAGTTGTTGATTTTCTATAACCGTTAAATTAATTGCAAATAGAACTAGATTTATTGTAGATAATTTTAAAAAAAGCTAGGAAATCTTTTGTCTGAAATGATTCACAGATAACTTTAATATATCATATCATATTTTATCATAACAGTTTTGGCTATTTTATGTGTACAACATGTTGAATAATTCTCTATTTCATCGTGTTCTTTATAAGGCTTAAAATTGTTTAAAATAAAAATACAGGGTATTCCATATTTGTTTATATTCTTAAATTATGATTTTACTTGCTAATCATTCGATATCAATTTCTTAGACAAAATGTAAACAAAATATTTGCTTCGCAACAGATCAAAGACATACATTTTATAGATGCCGTTGGAATACCAACGCATGTGTCTAATAAGTCTGAGAAAAGATACTCGAACTTTCAATAAGCGTGTGAAAAATAAGCTGCATATTTAAGTAATATTATAATTTCAACCGATTGTTGGGCCATAAAACTGTCCCATTTCAATAGACCAAATAAATGCCAGCTTCAAGTCAACAACTGTCTAATTTTCAATAGTGACAAAGTACCCGAAAATATGTCAAAATAAAGAAGAAGTATCTACAAAACTCTCATTGAAATGCAAACAGTTGCGATACGCCTCAATCTTTCAATCCACAATCCCCAATGCCCCAACTCACAAGCTCCCCCTTTTCATTGAGAACCTCCCAGTTTCATGTTATTATTAAAAACACCTAAATGGGTCGCCACAGAAGTCGGGATTGGGCTGGAGGTTCGGGTTTTCTGACTTTGAGGTTCGTCTTCGAGCTGTGTGCTTTGTAGTGCAGCACGTACAATAAATTAGTGACATTATAAAAAAATTAAAACGTGAGCTGCGATAGCCAAACAATAATATTTCAACAATAATAATAGGCGGCTTTGTTGTTGTTATACATACTTGTATCTTTTTTCGGGACAGCGACTGCGAATTTACAACACAAACAACGTGACGGTGGCCCCCACGATTAGAAGTGGGGAATCTGGAGAATCGGGGGCTGATCGGTTCCAAAGTAGGAGATGGAGGAGAAACTGTGGCCTCTGTGAATTGTTTGCTTTGCTTTATGCGTTTTTATGTTTTATAGCTCTCTTTCTCTCTTCCCATATCCCTCTCTCTGTTCGAGCTCTCTCATTAGCATGCCAAGCACGAGAAGCTGATAATTTTTTTTTAAACTTTTTGTTTTCAACTCTTCTCACTGAGGATTCAACGCACAAAAATTGTCAATAAAATTGCTGACTGGCAGCACGCACCGAGCACTTTTTCGAAAGACATTTACAACAATCTTGAGACTGGTTTTCGAGACAATTAAAAGAGGCCGTTCGAGGAGGAGCTCGGATTTAAAAAGATCCCACACTTTTAAGTGAGACAGAGACGCACAAAAGGAAATCTGCGGCATTTAAATAATTTTTCGATGCCAGCCCACACAGCAACAACAACAACAACAACATTATAACAACGGAGTCAAGTTGATTATTTGTTTAAAATGTTATTGTAAAATTTATGTGCGAAAATTGCATTCGAAATGAGATACATTCAAACACATTCACACCCATACTCATACTCATATTCGTATCAGCTTCATTCATTATAACAAAACGTTGAATAAAACAACAACGACAACAGAAAAAAATCAACTTTTGTTCGCGTGAACTTTTGCGCATTTCTTTGGGCCACGTTTATCAGCTGTCTGTTGTTTTCTTGCCCCGCTCGCTGTTTATCATAATCACATACAGCGGAAATCATTCAAGAAAAAAATAAATGTGTAGAGGAAAAAAGAATAAAGAAAGAGTAAAAAGACCCAAACAAAATTCGTTAGAGACTCGACTGTCTACCTAATGAAATCTCTACCTGAACTCTGTTGAATGAACCCAACTGTAATCCAATCTCTGGGTTTTTCTCGGCCTGCGAAATTTTTGTCAGCCATTAGCAGCTTTTTAGCCAGAATTAGTTTTGTGGCCCGCACTTGACTTTATCGCCACGCAGCGTGTGATTAGGGAAAGTCCTGGCAAATATCCTTGCTCTGTGTGCAGTGCTCAGTGCACAGTGAGTGCCAATCACATGTTCCACACACATACTTTGGGTTACTCCTGTGGCATGTGCTGTGCCTGGCATGGGGTCCTCACTGTACCTAAATAGTCTCCTATTTGAATCTACTCATAGGAAAGTTGACAGCTTTATATTCATAAATTTATGAAAATTTATAATACATTCGAATTGTCATTGGAATTATAAATGGAAAGTTTTTGAAGATTTCTAAGATTTTGGTACATAGCTCAGAGTTCTTATGTGTTAGTTGACAGAGTAATGAACTTTACTTTGTAAAAACTATCCTTATTTAAATTACATAATTTCGAAGTCCATGACAACTTAATGTTCTTAAATATTTGAGTGAAAATATGATAAAAAATAAAAACAAAGAAAATCACATACTTCAATATATTAAATATAATAAATTGTAATTTATCACTTTCTGCAATTGATTCGATTATGACTACCAATAAATTTTAAATGTACTCTTCTCCCATTTTTTTACAATTTCTAATAATGAAGAAATATGTTCCAATTTGTAATTTTTATTTAGTATTTTAAACTGTCACAATTTAATTATTTGTTCTTGCTGACAGATAAAAAATTTAAGAGATGCAACGATTAGATATCAGATCTAAAAAAAAAAGATTTTTTCACTCTTACTAAAATTTGCTACACTAACATCATCAATTGACAACATCTTCAATCTGTCGAAAAGTCTATGCACAACCTACTCACCCATTTGACGGTATGTGGTTGAAAACTGTTGAAGATGTGTTCAGCTTTCTATTATTGTCATATTATAATACATGGTAGCTTTTCACTCGGCAAAGATTCACAGAGACTTCCTCATTAGTTTTGGGGCTGCTCACAATGGAAATAAGCTGATGATGATAATTAAATCAACGTTGCATGACACAACTTAATCAAAACTGAGCCGTGCCATCTAAAAAAATGAGAAAAATAAAAAAAACAAAAAAAAATAGTAATGAAAGTGAATTAACTGGCAGTCGAAAATCTTAACAAAAACAAAGCACACACACACACACACACACTAAGATATTCACGAAGAAAAGGAGGTCAACGAACATGGCAAGGAAAGGCCAAAAGCAAAAGTTGACAACTGCCGTCAGTGGGCAGAACCCAAGAGGGGCAACAACAAAAGACTCAAAGACGCGAAGACTTGAAGACTAAGCAAAAGCTTTGAATGATTTCCCAATCTGCAAAAAACAAAAAAAAAAATCTATTAGATGTTTAACTTGACTTGCCGCCAGCTAATGGTGTTGTGTTGTTGTTGTTGTTGTTGCTGTTGTTATTGTTGTTTTTGTGTTTGCTTCACTCTGTTTGGCTTATCTGCCCATTTACGTGCCAAATCTGCAGGTGAAAGTGTTGCAAAAAACAAAAGCAGACAACACAAGAGTCGACTGATGAAAAATCAACCCAAGAGAAAATAGTTTTTCTTCGCGCAATGCGATGAATTTCGAGTGCAAACTGCATTATTGGACGAGGGGGAAGTTTCAACTTGTTGTTGTGGTGCATTATTTCCCACAGTGCAACATGGACGTGCCGCAAGCATTTGATATCCATACGCTGCTCCACTTTAATAGCTGCCACCTCCCCTCATTACGAGGTGGCCATAATAAATGTGTAACATTCTCTAATTGCCACACTCTGAGTCATGGGCGATTAGTCAATCAGCTGCGTGTTGCACAAGAATTTTTGAGTCACAAAAACCGAAATTTTCTAAGCAGCACGTAAAAATTTCCCGCGCTCCTTGCAACAATTTAAGCGTGTTTCGTGTTTACTTTGGTGTCACTTGTATTGATGTGGCAGCCACATGCCCCTGCGCACCTGTTTCCGTTGCCACCAAAGCGGCGCTTGGATAACTACAGACAGATAGACAGAAAAGATAGAAAGATACTCGTAGTTTGTTCTTTGAGCCCAGCTAAAATATTTACATGTAGCTCTATGTAAACTAAGGCGCTAATTCTAATGAAGTTGCAGGTTCGTTAGGGAACGTGGCAGGTGCCTGTCAGTTTCGGCTCATATGTACCCAAATATGTGGCACAAATGAACTTAGCTAAGAATCCAATTATTTGGACATTTGAGTATGATGCATAACTCAGCAGCTAATGAGCTCTGAATGAGACCAAGAAATATGTCTTAGGGTAGTTTTAGAAACTAGATCGAAGATAATGATCCTTAATTGTAACTTGAGTAATGAAGAGCAGACATTAGACCATCTTTTGATAAGAAAAATGATAAGTACATAAATACATACGAGTATATCTTTCAAGAAGTTCTTTGTTGTTAGAGAATTTCCTATCTATTGAAAATAAATTCTTTATTAGATTTAAGTAACTTAATATTTACAATTTTGTTGGAAAACTAAAATATTTAAGTTAATGAAGACTTGAATATTGGTCTTTTATTTTAGCGATTACAATAATTTATTGATAGAGACAATCGTTACGATAATAACAAAGATAAGATATGTTAGATAAATTTAAATTTTATAAATCTTTTCTGACTTTTAAGAGGTTTGTTTAGTTCTTAGTCAAAACTGGGCCCAATTTCAAGTGCCTTATTGGTAATTGTGTCTCCTTTTGATTGACTGACCCAAATAATTATTGAGATAAGTATCTTCCTGTAATCCTTCAGACGTCATAGTCCAAATGAGCCCAGCAAATATGTACACATAATCTTAATATGTAACCTTTGGCTGCTTTCCCACAGTGTGCTACTTTATCAGCATTGGCATTGGGTATTTGCATTCCCAGAAATCAAGTGCTCACCTCCTTGTGCTCTGGGGCATCTTTAGCAACGCTAAGCATCCGCAACTAATGCCAGGCGAGACTTCAGTGTACTCAGAGCATGGCCAAGATCTTAAGGTTAGGGATCTTCGGATGTCGGGATCTCGGGAACTCGGAATCTCGGCGTGTGCGGTTGACTGAACGTTGTTTGCTCAGTGCTTCCTTGTCATCAGCTAAATAATAAAAGATCATAAATAAATACAACTGAAGGAATGCAGTCGCAGTCTGAGTCGAGTGGACAGACAGACAGTCGGACTGTTGGTCGGTCACACTTTAATTAGTGTAGATAAAGCGAGTCTGAGCAGATCTGAGAAATGTACACAGTTCGGAGTCAGAGCCCAAACTCTGTCTGACTCACTCACTTTCTCTACCTCTCTCTGTCTGTCTCGCTCTGGGGTAATTGATACCCGAGGTGTTGATTTGGAAAACAAAAAAAAAACTGTTTGCTTGTAAACAAAGCGCTTGTTATGCCTCGCACAGCACAATAATAAACAACAACTGCATTTTTCGGGAATTTAGATAAGCCGCAGAATAATTTCAGTTTCCAAAAGACTAAAAAGGAGAAGAAGAAGCAAAAAGTAGCCGAGATAAAAGAGAGAAACAACATGCAAATCGATGGCAACATTCTAGTAGAAACTCTCATTTGTGAGCTGCGCCAACCGATGTGGGTCCAATGTCTGACTGACTGATGGAATGACGGAATGACTGACAGACTGATTGCGGGCTTTGACTGCCGTTTGATAAGAGAGTAAGCGAGGCAAGCCCAACAAAACAGCTTATCAGCAATGCCCACAAATATTTGATCTTTTTCTTCAGCTTCCTCTTCCTCCATCTTCTTGTTATGATTTCTTGTTCAAATGTTAAATGTTTATGCATGAGATTAATGGTTAGGCGCACGCCCTCCAATTTGTCTAGGGGGCAGCAGGGGAAAAGAAGAAATCCCACAAAACTAAATTTCATATAATATTGCCACAGCGTGGAGCTGTTTTTCTTCTTCTCTATCTTGAGCTGTTAATTAGGCAAATCAGCTTTTGATTGGAAGTGCCAGAGGAAGCATTTTATTGGCAGCGGATATACTTAACTATCACAAAAGTGAAAATAGTTAATGTCCAAGTTTATTGAGTCCACATTTGTTGACCTTGACTAGAGCTCTTAACTCTATATAATTTATTGGAATATAATAGAGAGAAAAAACTGTAAGAGGGAAAATATTACAATATTTCTTATGGTTAATTTCATTGAGAAACAAATTAACATTCATCATTTTTTTTTATTATAATTAATGGTAAAATGCTGTAAATGTAAATGTTGTTGTTGTTATTTTTATGAGTTTCCGCAAGAATTCTTAACTCTTAGATCAGTTTTTCTTGTAACAATCTATTCTGATTCCACGCTGAGTTGTTTGCATAATGATTCAGCCATGATATCATTATTATTCTAGTAGAAGATTACAATTAAGTGAGTAATACTTAAAGAGAGAGAGTGAGATAATCGGGAATTCTTATAAAAATTATATGAGATTTTCATTTAAAAAGATTATCAATAATTTCTATAGAGAAATGAGAGTACAGTCCGGAAACATACACACAAGCTGGCATATTTTCAAACACGATCCTGGCCAGATCCTTTGTGTCACCCCAAGCGACACCTTTGGAAAAACTGTCAATAAGCGCATTGTTCGATCAAATAAAACAGCTGCCAGGCAATATACACACACACACACACAGATACACACATATTTTTGCTAGGCAGGACGACCACACAATGTCCTGTTTCTGTTCGCATTTCTCGGCATCGATGGCAGGACAATGGCAAGACCAAACTGATTGGTAAGAGCAGCATCTGCATCTGCATCTGCAACTGTCATGGCCGACACATGACGACAAGATGCTCTGGAATTTGGCGGCAAAAAGGGAAAACAACAATAATAACAACTAATTAGCAGACTGGCCAAGCGAATCGAATCGCGGCCAAAACTTTCAGAGCCCAACGAAAGATGAATTTTAAGGCCCATTTCCTAACCAGATGAAATCGCTGTCAACGTTGAGCTTCTAAGCGGCTTTTTGTGCTGTTAACCACAGACAAAAAGAGAGAATACAAAGAGAGAGAGAGAGAGAGAGAGGGAGAGAAAGAGAATGGTAAGATTATTATCTGCTGTTTTGGTCTGGCCCAGTCAATTGATCTCTCTCGCTCTCTCTCTGGTGCGCTCTCTGTTGGCATTCTCTTTTCTTAGACTTGGCAGAAGCAGCAACTTTTCTTGTTGCCGCTTTTATTTTATGACTCTTTTTTTCGGCAACGGCAACGGGCCAACTCAACATGTTCAGTCAACCTTGGCAAGGCCGTTGTTGCCGGTTTTTTATCTTTCTCTCTGTCTATGTATGTGTGTGTGTAGTGTGTATGTGTGTGTGTGTGTTTGTGTATTTGTGTGTTGATTGTTGTCTGCGTGGGCCTTTGGTATGTGGCCAAACGGAAGTGCGTTCGTTATAATTGGCATCCCCTCTTGCCCCCTTCCATCCACAGACAACAGCTGCTGCTCTTTCCTTCCATCCCGGATCCGTTTGGGTAATTGCAGGCGCAAATGGCTTGTTGCCATCATTAGACCACGTTTTGGTGTTGAGGCTATTGGCTAAACATAACAGCGTTCACATATTGTATGTACACTGTAATTACTGTGTTCCTGAAGTGTCCTGTTGCCAAATTGTGCGGAAAGTGTTAAGGGAGGGTTCTACTGAATTATAGAGTAAGGCTGTCAATTTATCGTGCCAAGATAGTTGCTTTAAATCTGCCCATTAAAAGAGATATTTCAGCCAACTGCTAGAAAGGACAATTTATTTAGAAAGTACTTTAAATTTTAAAATAGGCTTAATTATATTGAATATAAATTGAAATAGTAAATTGGTATTCAAAAAAAATTAAATTAAATCGAAATATGGAAGATCAAAATGAAATAATAATGAAAAAAATATAAAATAATGAATTTTATTGAATTTGAACTGAATAAGTAAATTGATATTAAAAAAAAAATTAATTAAATCGAAATATGGAAAGCATAATAAAATAATAATAAAATAATAATATAATAAATTAAAATATTTCCTTAAAAATAATTGGATTATTAATAGATTAAAGCCATTTTAAATTATTATTTTCAATGTTTTTATCAGGCTATGTTTTTATTATATGACTTTGAGTTTTAGCTCTCAAAATTGCACTGAAAAAATGTATCTTTAAATACGATTTGTAATACGCTCAAAAGACTACGCAGCGATTAAGCAACTGTTCTCAATAGTTTACATTGTCTGGGCTCAGTGCCAATTTCATCAGTTTATCAAACGAATTGAGAGACTGACCAACTGAGACTTCATATGGGAAACTCTTCCCCAGGCAATGCTGCTGCTGCTGCTTCAGTCGCAGTCGCTGCTTCTGCTTCTGCTGCCTTTGTTTATGCTTTTGTCTCGCTCTAAAGTGCAATGGCAAAGCGAGCACTCTGCTGCTATCTCATTCGCGCAACTCGCCGTTGCGCATGTGTTTGTGAGTGTCGCTGCTCGCATGGCGTGTGTGTGTCTATCGCTGTGCCTGTGTGAGTGCTGCTGAGACCGGGTCTCTGTCGCTGGGTAGGTTTCATGCACAGCGACTGCGTCATTTCAGTTGCTTTCGAGCTAGCGACGCAAACGGTTCGTAATTCGTGCGCTCTTCACATACCAAAAACAAACAGTGTCTCAAGAAAATATTCAACAAAGTCGCGCGTGCGTAGTGCGAGAGTTGAATGAAGTTTTGAAATACTTTAATAGGATTGTGAAATACTCAAACTAACTTATGATGATGTTTTGTGTTTGAAAACTGCAATTTAAAAAAATAAAAACAATAAACAGTGTTGAATTAATCAATTAAAATAAACATTGAAACACTTTGGGATTAGTTTCAATAGAGAAACAAAAAACATACAATAATAAGCAACAAAATGGTGCGCAGCTTGGCTCAGTGGACCAAAACGTTGAGTTTCCCCTCACGTCTGTCGCCCAATCGCAACTCGAAAGATTGCTCAACACTGGCCAGTCCAGTGCCGCCCCCAACGCCGCCCCGGAACAAGACCAAAGGTCACAACAATTGCGCCACATCACGCTCCTCCTCATCGACAGTGTCCTCGTCCCATTCATCGGCCGCTTCACACAATTCCCCAACGCCGGGCAGCAACAACAACAATATGCCCATAACGGAACTGGAACAGATCGTAAGTGTTCAAAATAGGGATAGAGAGGAGGGAGGGGGAATATCCGTGACCAACTTCCTGCTTGGCTTTGACAGCTGTGCAAACAGTCCCTGATAAAGATAAGGCTCATTGACCCATTTGCAATTGGAATTACAAAACAAAAATGAGAGCACAGTTTGTGTTTAGTTAATGCCCACTTATCATTAGCCATCAATCAGTTTCCTAGAGCAAATAGACCAAATATATCAAATACACAAATAGAGCCATAAAACTGGTAACAAATATACATAGTCAAACTTCCATATAATGAACAGCTCTCTTAGCATAGTTTACTATAAAGAATTTTGATAAGCTATACATTCGGTCAGCCTAGTTTTCTATAGTACAGTCAAACTTGCCTATAGGAAACTTTCATGTTTATATTCTCTATCATCTATTTATAAATTTTTCGTTAGTTATAGCCTAGGCTGACTGTTTATACTCCATTTCGATGGGAAAGTAAAACAACAGCGATAATTGATAACCAAACATTATTATGATTTCTAGGCTAGATAAGCGAGTTTTGCTTTCCCATGTTGACATCCTATGAAAACAACTATCGAATTTTGTATTTATAGTATGTACTCGATAAAATCGATATTTGAATACGACGTCACATAACGACCTCCATTCAGGTTGTTGCAATTATTATGGCCACCACCAGTTGATGGCCAAGTTGAGAGCAATTTGGCCAAATGCTAGTTTGACTAAATGTCGCTTCATTCAAATTGTAGACCTCACACACACACACACATACACATAGAGACACACATGTGCGGGAAAATAGACATACAAAAATCAGAAAAACAAACAGGATGTCGCCACGCTTGAACTGCGCCGAGAATATATATACGTATACATAAATGCATGTTTGTGTTAGCCCAGGGATTGAGTTTGGGAATGGGAATGAGAATGGGACATCGCAAAAGGGCGCCCAGTTGCAGACGACACATGTGCACAACGTGGCCGACAATTGTATGTGCCACAGTGAGCATAATTTGTATGGGGAAACTCTCAGAGTGCCTGGGAAAATTACTGGAAGAAATCCATAAACAAACTAAAGGTCGAGTTCGATTTATGTGTTTAACTAGGCACAGGGAATGCGGCTGTAGATAACTCTTAATAGATGATACGATATGGTATGATAAAATATGATGTGATGTGAACATTTTAAAATACTAGGTCTGTTTTCCAAAATAAATACATTTTAGTTAAAAAAAAAGAAAAGAAATTGAGTATTTGAGCACATAAAAATAATAAAAAAAATTTATTAAGGAGAATAATTAAAATGTGAAACATTATGTAATTTATTTTAATTCTTCATAAATATAGAATACAGAGAGTGTTTTTAAAAGAGCACTGCCATTCTCCTAAAGTTTGTAGAGGTTTTATAAACTTCAACGAAAAATTCTTAATCAATTCGATCCAATCTACATATGTATGTTTATCATCACATACAAATGTGGCTTGGATTTCAACCATGGCAAATAAGCTAACCAAAATTGAGTGCAGTTAAATTAGCCACAGTTTGTTGAAAGGTCACAGTCGTTTTCTATTGCAAAGTGTGTTGCATTCCATCTATTCCGTTGTCCAAGCTTAGTTTTGGTTCGCATAGTTACCAATATTCATAAGCATGTGTTGCCACACCCTCAGAACACGACATGTTGGCAACTAGCGCAATACGTGCCACAACAGCAACAACAACATGCCACACTTTTCAATCGTTGCTTATGGAAAATCGTGACTAACAACTTTGGCGCCGCTACCGTCGTTGCATCCACAACAACAACAGCAACAACAACGACAACAACTTGCGCCTCATCCCCCAGCGAACGGCAAGAAATGCCAAAGTTGAAAGGCGTCGTCTGCCCAATGAAGCGGACAGTCTCACAAACCGTTAGAAAAATGCGCTTATATAAGTCAACAACAACAACAACAACAGCAAATTGGCAAAGTGAGCCTCTGAAAAGTCGCAGCTTATTTGCCATTTGCCAGCAAACCGAAAACGAGTTTGTTGTTTTGATTTTGCTGGAAAAGTTGTTTTCAAGCTGCTTTTCCAATTGCCACTAACATCCTTGGCCAAAGGTAAACCAGTTAACCGGTTCGCGTAGGCGTCTGCTACCAAAAACTAAAACCACTTGCCACATGCCGCATGCCACGCATAGTTCCTAACTGTTTAGCAGCATGCCTGGAATGCTTGAGCAGCGGATGCGATTGGAGCATTTCCGCCAGCTTTTCCAACAATTTCCCACAAATTAAAATAAATAAACTTGCTCCAATTGAAATACTTTTCCTGTTTTTCCCACAGTCCATGAATCGAGGATCGAGCTCGAAACGTGCTTTGGAAATTTACTTTGATTAGCATTTCACACCTTGCTGTTAATGGCACAAATTGTATGTATGTGCGACAGTGTGCGAGAGTCTGTGTCTGTGTGAGCTGAGTCAACTGTTTTCTCTTGGACCTGGTCAAGAACGTGGCAATTGCACAAATATTGCCGCGAACAGCAAAATATTTTCGCAGTCGAATAATGCCAAAAATGTAATACTTAACTTGGCCAACAAACAAGTGTCAGCAGTTTGTTCGCTTCCTGTTCAAATCAGCCTTCCCCAGGCAGCTGTCAGCTCAGCTCTCCCCAGCAATTTTTAATGTTACAACACAACAGCTGCTCCCAAAAAATAAAAAACTACGAAAAACAAGCTAACGCAGCATAAAGTTCACCTGCAACCAAAAAAAAACAACACGAAAAACATAAAATTGCAACACGGTGCAAACGCAACACGGCGAGATGCTGCAATCCGCGATTTGCTGTAAAGTTGGGCAACAGCGCAACTGTGCTGAAATGTGGCAATGCTGTGCACAAAATTTAGAACATTTCTTATACATCTAATTTAGCTGTTTTCAAGCCAAAAATGAATGCAAATCCATCAACAACAACAATAATAATACTCTCAATGTGTGTGTGTGTCAATGCTTTATCGTTGTATGCGTGCAGGTGCAGAGCGACTTACCTGTTTGCAGATCAGCTGCTGTGTCTCTCTCTCTTTCTTGCTGTGTCTCTTTTGCGCTCTCTTTCGCTGGTGAATCGCTTGAAAACTCGTTTCTGGCTTTGACCATATTTTGTTTTCATTTTTGCAGCTGTCTGGGAGCTCACTTTGTGATACATAATAATATCATCTATACCATCGCTATAAATACTGTTGTGGTGGTTGTTGTTGTAGCATTTGCAGCTCTTTTGTGAAATCCATAAAACTGCGCATCAGCTGTTTTTTGCATTTGAAATTTGCCAACGTTGCATTTAAAGCTTGGGAAGTTGGGGAACCTGCCCCATGCATTTTATTGGGTCAGCTGAGGCGAGTCTTACGCCCATTTGGGCGTACTATTTCATCATAATCAACAACGACAACAACAACAACAGCAAAACCTGTCGCACAGCTGTTTCGGCATAGAAAGAGGAAGAAGAACAAAACTGAAGACTGTGGGAAGCTTTTGGTCTGAGCAAATACGCAAAAGCGCTCTAATTTGATATGAAAACATTTAGCACAATTTCCATTGGGAGCTCATAATGACAGTCGTCATACGAACGCTAAAAATGTTAAAAGCAAACACAACACAAAATAAAATAAATATAAGAAAAGCATACATAATAATAATAATGAAAAAGAAGCTAATTTCAATGCTCACGTACTATTAAAAGCATGCCAGAGTCAGAGACCCATGCCAAGTTTTGTTTGTCTCCCATTTCATATTGGAGTTTGGAAATTTTGGTGCGTGGTTGCACTGGAGCCATGTGGTGTCACAAATGCATCTAAAAACTATTTTGGTTAAACAAACTCAAACAAAGAACTTTGTTAACAGACCAAACGGAAGTGGCCCGTGTTGCTGTTACAATAAGTACCAAGGTGCTAAGCTACCCCATCAATGGCAGTCAATTGTTAGAGAAGCTAAAACTGTATGTATTGAAGATCTTTCAGTTAGCATGTTGACAAATCGTGCTAAGCCAATTTTAATTCTAAATGGAATACACTTTCTATTGTATTAAAATTTTAAATTTACTATGATATGAGAAATAAATGCTATGATCTAATAATTTCTTAAATGTAGAAGATAGTTTTAATTACAAGCGGAGGTTTAATAAATATTGTAGCTGTCATTTCCATTTATTTAATATTTTATTATAGAAAATGAACTTCTCCATATAATTAACTACAAATTCCACATTTTTTGAGCTAATATCATCTCTATAAAAATCAAAACAGATTGCCCCCCAAAATGCAGCAGAAGCACCTTCTTCCTCTTTTACCATGAAGAAAACTTGCAACAAACATACGATTCATTTGTCTATTAATAAAACAACATGCCTAAAAATGTAATTTGGTGCTTCGGGAAAACTTTCAACAAAAGCATAAACAATGCGTTGGCATGGGAAGTATATGGAAAATTAAATTGCTGCCTGATTGGGGCCGAAACCTCCCCGACTGCAGGCGAAGCCATAAAAAGCCAAACAACAAAAATAAAACAGACATGTCAGCGGCATCCAGCAATCCCCTTTCCAATTCCTAATTCCCAATCCCGAACTACAACACAACAATCTACGAGCGCCTTGAACTTTATGGAAATACTTTTGGATAAACTATGTGAATGGGCATGTTAGACCCATGCCAAGAGCATGTGCATCTCTGGGTTGAAATTTTAAAAATGTTTTCCATTGGATTTTTATGATGTACCAAGTGCAACGAAGTGGCCTTTCAAGGGGCATAAAATTGAAAACAAATGCTGCAACTGTTGCCACATTTGCCACAACACTTTACCGCTCTTATTTTTTTGCCCCATAGCCATCGAATTAGTTTTGATTTTTTGTTAATTATATCAGATTTTAATTTGGAGTTTTTTTCGTTGGCCACGCTTTCATTTTCATGCCTTGCACGCACAAATTGAATTTTAAATCATTTGATTTTTATATAACAAAAGCATTAAATTCACACGTCTTTCAGTGCATTGAATATTTAATTTTATTTCATTTTATTTATTTACTTCTTCCTCCTTTTGCGTAATTTTTTTTTTGCAAACTTTTGCTTTCAGTTTGGAGTTCAAAGTAGTTAAAAAAAAAACGCCCAAACAGTCGCTCAACGTGTTTCAAGGCAGTTCACATTGACAGATTGACAGACTTGAGAGATTTCTTCATTTTCCGGAGCCAGTTTAAGTAACTAAATTTGGATAATTATATTATATAATGACTCGATAAAGACCCACGCTGTGTGGTCCAAATGAACCTCCAAAAAGTTTTTTAATAATTGCGAGACTAAAAAGTCAATGATCTTAAGTTCCCGCCTCTATTCCTGCCAAGAAACTGTTTGATTTCCTTGTAAACAACGTTGACAAACAGTTGGCAGGCGGCTTTTGATCTTTTGAGACTCTTTGGAGTTGGAGTCAACGTCTCTTTTCCATATTTCCTGCTGCTGTTCATCATTTGTTTTTAGTATAAACATTTGCATTTGTTTAGATTGCAAGCAGATTGAGTGGCAGTCAGGATACAACATGTACTTCCTTATAAATAAGTATGTATGTATAATTCCCTCACTATAAAGTGGCACCCATTTCATAACAGCAAATTGGTCCATGACCTGATGCCTCTACATGTGAGTAGAGTTCAGAATTGGATGACTACAGTTCAACTTAATATAGTTTTTTTAATGCTCTTTTGTCATTTGAAGTTGTCATAAAACTTGTTTTCACGTTAAATTAAATTACCAGCAAATGACAATTCCATAGAAATATGTTTGTATGTACGTACATATGAGTATGTATTTATGTTTTTATTCAGTTTTCTGTTTCTGTTTCATGCTTTACGCCCATTCCAAACAGACTCAACTCATTCCCGGCTCATGTGTTAATTGCTTATTATATCTTTCGTTTTTTGATGTCATTTCTACAATGCTCTGTTGTCTCTGGGAGCTGGAGATGTAGATGGTAGCTGGTAACTGGAATTATAGCTGTGTCTACCCAAAGCCAGCGGGGCGACATGTTCATTTATCAAAAGTCAAGCCACGCTCTTCCCGGGCGCCGTCGACAGTTGCAAACCAAACTGCAGATAAGGTCAATTAAAAGAGTCAACCGGAAATGTCGCGACGCTCGGTTAGGAGTTGGGGGTGCACATGTGTGTGTGGACACACTCTTACATATATAATTCTACACATATGCCTTTAGAAGACCGATCACTTTCAGCACTGTCTCTATCAAATTATCCATGGCATATTTTAATAGTTTTTCAAATAAATTTCCCAACACCAGAAAATTGTCAAAAGATGAGGGCGTTGGGTTAAAAGTTGCCTTGTAATTAGATTTATAGCAAGTCATAAATATTTTCGCACAATTTACAATATTAATCTGGCTACACTTCATAAACAACCACACGCCCATTTTTCCCATATGTAATTAAGACTAAAACTGGGGAGAAGTTTTCCAGTTTTTCCAGACTGGGCCAACGAAATGCACTCAAGCGAGCTGCAGGCCCAAAATGGAAGACAGGAAGTGCATGCCTCAAGAACTGGGTGTGTGTGTGTGTGAGAGTGTTTGAGTGTGTTGGAGTGTGTCTTAGAACATGAGCAGTCATGTGTAAATAGTTGAGGGCTTCGATTGGTAATAGGAAAATAGGTGTGAGGCAGGTAACAA
Organism: Drosophila subquinaria; assembly: GCA_037043405.1. Classification (NCBI taxonomy): domain Eukaryota; kingdom Metazoa; phylum Arthropoda; class Insecta; order Diptera; family Drosophilidae; genus Drosophila; species Drosophila subquinaria. The sequence continues at coordinate 696,716 of JBAMBL010001670.1, forward strand.
ATTGCTTAGGTAGCTAGAAAAATCACGATAGCATTGATGAGATAGACAAACAACAGGTTGGATTGCCTAAAAAGATAAGACATGAGAATCCTAAAATATCAGGCTTATCAGCAGTTTATGTTGGCCCAACAAGTGTCATTAGAATCAGCTATAAAAGTGTGAAGCCAACGCAGATTTTCAAACAGTCAACACCCGCTATTGCAGCTGTCGAGTTGTTATGGGTTTTTGGCAACGTTTTGGCAAAGTTAAAAGCAAAGTAAGTCGGAAATAGAAAAGTGTAACTTGTATTATAGATAAAGTGTTGAACTATAGCTTAAAACAGCAGAGGGCCCGAAATCTGAATTCGGGAGCACTACAACAACAACCCTATTAGAGTCTACTTAAGTTGGGAGCAGCCGCTGCTCCCGGAGCCACTGCGTGCCCACCACTGGTTTAAAATAAAGTATAGATCTTTAAATTCTAAATATGTAATGAAAAAGTATTTTAAATAATTTCTTATCCTTTCTGGCTGACAAAATATTTTCAAGAGAGAGAGAAGAGAATCTTCAAAATCTTATAATTGTTGTTGTCTCTTTAAATTAAGCTTAAAATTTAAATTAATTAAAACAATTTCCCACAATTTCCAAATTTTAATTTTTCCTCTTATCCTTTGCAGATCTATCCCGGTCCGGATCCGAAACAGGCCATCATGGGCTCCCTGGTCTTCTGCATACACCACAAGCAGGGCTGCAAGTGGTCGGATGAGCTGAGGAAGCTGAAGGGGCATTTGAACACATGCAAACACGATGCCACCCAGTGCCCCAACAAGTGTGGCGCCCAGATCCCACGCATCATGATGACCGATCACTTGCAGTACACTTGCACCATGCGACGCACCCGCTGCGAGTTCTGCCAGAGCGAATTCTCCGGTGCTGGGCTGGAGGAGCACAACGGCAGCTGTGGCCAGGAGCCCGTTTACTGCGAGGCCAAGTGTGGACAGCGTGTGCTTCGTGGTCGCATGACCCTGCACAAGTCCAAGGATTGTGTGAAGCGCTTGCGTCGCTGTGCCCACTGTCAGCGGGAATTCTCAGCGGACACATTGCAGCTGCATGCGGCCCAGTGTCCAAGGACACCGCTGGCCTGTCCGCAGCGCTGTGATGCGGGTCCCATAGCTCGGGGCGAGCTGGAGGCGCATCTGCGCGACGAGTGCCAATCGCTGGCGGTGGCCTGCAGCTTCAAGGAAGCCGGTTGCCGCTTCAAGGGACCACGACAGATGCTGGACGCACATCTGGAGAACAGCGCAGCGGCGCATCTGTCGATGATGGTGGCGCTAAGCAGCCGTCAGGGTCAGCAAATCCAAATGCTCAAGTCGGCGGTATCCAAGTTGTCCATCAACTATACGGGCACGTTGCTCTGGAAGATTACCGATTGGTCGGCCAAGATGTCCGAGGCACGCGGCAAGGATGGACTCGAGCTGGTCTCGCCGCCCTTCTACACCTCTCAGTATGGCTACAAGCTGCAGGCATCCATGTTCCTCAATGGCAACGGTCCCGGCGAGAATACCCATGTCTCGGTCTATATCAAAGTGCTGCCGGGAGAGTATGATGCTCTGCTCAAGTGGCCATTCTCGCACTCCATCACCTTTACGCTGTTCGAGCAGGGCGCCCAGAGTGGCCAGGGAGGCGTGGCCGAGTCATTTGTGCCCGATCCCACCTGGGAGAACTTCCAGCGGCCATCCAATGAGCCCGATCAACTCGGCTTTGGCTTTCCACGATTCATCTCCCACGAGCTGCTCCACAGTCGACCATTCATCAAGAGCGACACGGTCTTCCTGCGCGTTAAGGTCGATCCCAGCAAGATCGTGGCCGTCTAGAGGATCGTACTTAGTTTAAGTTGTTTATTCGCCTTCCGTAAATACTGTGTATTTAAATGTGCGAGTGAATCCAACTAGCCTAGACTAGACTAGAGTGTACATAATAAGTAGCGTCGGCTTCGGGCGTTGTTAGCCACATGGTTCTAACTGGCCTTTGAATGCCGACTGTCACGCCTACTGCGTAATAGTCATATAGCATATATACTATCTATCTATATCTATATCTATATCAGTGTTTGATTAAGGGTCATTTGCAGTGCTGGAATTAAACCAAAGCATATCTCGTATACATACATACAGTACACACACCCCCCCCCCCACAAACCTAACCATACAAATAATCACATATTCATATATGTAGTAATAATAATAAATATTATAAATAAATTAACAAGTTTAGCTCGTAAGCAAGTTCGTGTCTTAAGTCTTTTGTAATAGAGATTTGTATTTTTTTGTGCGCTTTATTTGCGTCTATCAAAACTTTCAAATGATCTTCAAGTTAGATCGTATAAAACACACACACACATTTTGTTAGCTTGTAAGTTGCATGTACATAGCATAAACGCATTCTTAGTTTAAGACTCCAACGCATTAGTCATTATTACCATGAGCATTAAAACGTGCATGAGAAAACAAATTTCAATATAGTCATATAAGTTTATGTTGTAAACCTAAGTCAAGTCTAAAATAAAATGAAATACAATATCGATAAAACAAAGTGTTTTTGAATATTTGGAAAGCAAAGGTTTGTAATATGTTACACATTATCTGGGGTGCCACAGAAATCTCTTTCACCTGAATTTGACGTACATTTGTATGAAATTTACGTCATTTTTCAGGTGAAAGAGATTTCTGTGGCACCCCAGTATATAAAAATATGATACAATTCCTGTTTCTCATAATTTTTTTAAGTTATTGAAATAAATTATAATTTTAAAAGAATATTCTATTAATTTTCGAGAGTTTTAAATGAATGAACTTTAACATTGACACTCCATATGAACTTGTTACCCGAATGTGAATCTTGATCTTCTTGGAAACTTCTTTAGAAATGTGTTTAAAATTTAACTCGACTGAATTAATGGAATGTATGTTGATTTATTTACTAGTAAGTGGGTTTGACTAGGGAAACCGTTTTTTAAGTAGACTTTCCAGCTTGCGTATGCCCGTCTGGGAACTGCCATCGGCATTTTTATCAGCGCTGCCCGTAAAGCTGCCTACGCTGAAGATGAAGGCACGCTTAGGCGTGGAAGTTGATGTAGTTGCTGTTGTCGTTGTGGAATCCGTCGATGAGGTAACCGTATTCTCGCTATCCTCAGTGGCATTTGCAGGAGTTTCACTCGCACTCGGCAGTTCCTCTTCGCTATTTGGCGTTTCCATTAGACCGCTAACTGCTGCCGCCGAGGCCGTGTGCTTGAAGAGATCTATCAATTGCAGTTGATCCACGCGCTTCACCGCCTTCATGTCCAGTATTTTCTGATACTCGGCTATCGTTATATCCGGCAGCAGCTTTAGAACTTGTTGAGTGAAATGAGCCGGTGGCTGCACCGGAGTCATTACCACTTTGATAATCATTTCGGCACGCGTCATATCCTTAACCACAACTTTGGTGTAGCTGGTGGGTGCCTTGCGGTTGACACTCGAGCCCACCGACGGCAGCTCCAGCAACGCCGATTTCAGCGAGTGCGTGTCCAGCAGCAGCTGCTCACAGCCCAGCACATTGTTGGAGCCATCCGACAGCGTCAACTTGCATCTGTATAGCACATTGATGAACTTGGGAATAAAGGCGGCCACAAAGCGATGACAAAACTGTGTGAAATATTTGCGGGAACTGGAGAGTGTGTCGCGAATCGTGGGCACCGTCTGCTTAAAGTTGCTGCAGATGTTGCTGATGAAGGCGCTCTGATCGCCCACGTTGCTAATGTGCTGCCACTGCACCTTGGCCATCGCCTGTAGAGAAGCCTCACAGCCCGCCTCCAGATCCTGCACGAGCAGTTGAATGCAGTTGGATATGATGCTAGACAAAGCCATGGAGAGACGTTTAACACTATTTCGTTTCAGGATATGCACCAAGAGTTCACTCACCGATGGAATACATCCTTCTCCTCGCTCATATCGATCTTGCCGACATATGCGGGCGTCACTTTCTCCTTTAGCTTATCCTCCAGCTGCTGCACCGTCTCCAGGCAATACTCCCCGGTGGTCAGCACACAACAAATACGCACCAGATCATCGCGTCCAAAGCGCTGAGTGTCGCCCTCCTTAAGAAAGTTGTGGAACACTTGTCCAGCAGCCGTGGACAGATTTTGCATATCCCGCGTTAACAATGAGACGCTTTTACCAATGGAACTGCTGGTACTGCTGGGAACCAGCTTAGGGGTGCTTCCCTCCAGCACCTTGGAGGCATATTCGCGCAGATACTTCTTGAAGACCAGCGCCAGGTCGTACATGGGCTGTTCGTTACTCAGTTGATTGCACTGCACCATGCACTTCTTGTAGAAGACAAAGAGATCTCCCGAGCTGGGATAGACAGTGGTTTTCGCCTCTGCGAACTTGTACGGCTCCTTGGACATCTCCACGAACTTCTCCAGCAGCTCAGAGAGATTGCGATCAATACTGCGTATATAAATGTCGAGATGCGGCTTAAAGCACTGACCAATCTGGTCATGGAATACGGTAATGGTGAGCGGTGTCTCTGCTGTGGCTGGCAATGTCAGAACGCGAGTTTGCTCCGCCGGCGTGGCACCCAAAGTGACTCCCGTAAAGCGCTTGGAGAGCAACTGCTCGAAAGCCTGCGTCTTGTTGATGGCGAAGAGTAGCAGACGCACATCGATCTCATTGGTTCGCTTGGCCATGATCTGTGACAGCTGCTGTCGCGTCTGACGGCAAAACTCCACAGTGATGCGCTCAGAAACCTCCCAGTCCAACGGGAAAACCGCACCGTACTTGTCCTCAAAGTCCAAGAGATGGCGCTTGAGCCAGGCATAACGCTTATCAATCTTGTCCAGCCAGGCAATGTCCTGGTTCTCGTGGAACAGGTGCATGTATTCCTCCAGCTGCTGAGCTATAAACCATTTGAGCAGCTCCTTCTTCACCTTGGCATCCAGCACGGAAAGCACCTTGCATGCATCTCCCAGCTGATTCAATCCCAATCTGTGTTGACTCGATGGCTTGCTGGCGAAAGCATCCTTGAAATCCTCCGTAATTTGCTGCGCCAGAGTCACTTGAATCTTATCCACGCTCTGAGAGAGATTCTGTAATAGAAGATTTCAAATATAATCAAGTTTTAAAGCTAACAGACTGCCCACAGACCTTGATCTCCTCAATGTCCGAGTACTGCTGGAAGTGCTGGTTGACTTCGGTGATGGCTTGCAGTGGATTTAAGATCTCTCCATAGGATCGTCGTTCAATTAGCTCGTTCAGGCTTTCAATGCCACCCACAAGCATGTGCAGATGATTCAACGTAGTAATGGCCGAGGTCAGATTGCGCTTGGCGCAGTCCAACTGTTTAATGTCGCGGGTTATTTCCTTCACCATTTCCTCCGTGCGCTCGGCGCGCGTCTTCACATCGATAATGTGACTGAACAAGGAACTGATCACCTTCTGTGCCTCGCACAGCGCCAACTGCCCATCCTGCCCGGTGTTGGTCTGGCCACGCACCACTGAGCGTATGTTGTCGTCAATAAGCGAGACTTCGCACTGCATCCGCTGTATGGTTTCATCGATGGTGGCCAGCGATTGCTCATTGGGAAACAGCTGATTGATGTAATCCACAGTGTTGAAGTCTGGCGCATCCATTGGATCCTGTTCGTCTGTTTTCAGCACCTATAATTGTTACAGGCGTTCAAATACAACCAAATAGCTTCAAAAGTCGTGGCATATTGGATGTTCCCAAATTTGCACATACCTTGTCGATAACCTGCTTCACTTCCTTGGAAAACTGGATCTTGTTATTTCCTGCCCCCTGACCGGCAGTGGCATCTGCCTCTGCTGCCACCACAGACTCACTCATGTTGAATTCCTTTGTTTTTCTCAAGTTTTAATAAATTTTCTGAAGCTTTTGTCGACAATTTTCGCATTCCGCGTCACATTTGCCAATCACAGCGAAGCGCTGACATATTAGTATTTCTCATCAGCTGTTTTACCAATCACAGCGAAGCACTGACATATTAGTATTTCTCATCAGCTGTTTAAAACCACAACGCAGACTTGTTTTTGTAAGCAGATAAAGAAGACAATTATTTGCCAATATACAGGTTGGGTGAAAAGTAACCTCCCTGACCAGGATAAAACGCTGCAATCGCAAAAAAGTTTATGGTGACTCTAGTCCAACCATATTTTAACAGCCAATTTTTGATTCACGTGTTTGGCATCATGTTGACAATGGAGAAAAATGATTTTGTTCTCTCATAAAACATTATTTTTTGAGAGGCAAAACGGCGAAGGAAACCAAAGAAAAGTTGGATACATATTAGATACGTATGTGCATAAAATTGTTGAGTAAATAGACTGGTTTAGTTTGAATTATTAAAATTCAGCTTTGGCGCCAATCTCTTGCCATTATCCACGAAACGTTAGCATGACTGCAACATTTTCAGAGAGTTGGCAGCCCTTGTTTAGTTTTGCACTCAACAAAATATTGTTTACAGCTGTTTGTTTGAACTGTCTGCTTGTTACTGTCGAATTAAATTTAAAAAATACGCATTTGAAAATATTATAATGTTAATTGAAGCTTGCTCACTTTGTTTTCTGCATATAATTAGAGATCAGCAATAAATTCAGAGTGCTTTTTCGACTGCAACAACTTCAGGTTTGTTGACACTTCGTTTATCAATTTCTAATTAATCTCAAAAGTGTTTATTTTGTAGTTTTATTTCCACTATGGATAATCCAGTGAAACTGATGACTGCAAAAAAGAAGCCAAGGTCCGGCAAATTATATAGTTGTCCGCAGTGCAGTTACAAGGCCAATCGCGCCTATAACGTTCAAAGGCATCTGGTCAAACATTTCGAGAAGCCCCCAAAGGAACTGCAACATATCTGCCAAATTGCAGGCTGTTCGTTTTCAACACTGCGCTGGGACAATTTAAGCCGGCACACGCAGAGAGTACACGGAGTGACAAAGTCAAGAAATGAGGAAGTAAAGCCACTGATAAAGGAGGATATACAACAACAACAACAAATGGATACAAAGAATGCGGATGCAGCAAGTGATGAGGAGAAAGCATGTGAAGAGGATACAGCAGATGATGAGCATACAGCAAGTGATGAGCATACAGCAGATTATGAGGACACAGCAGATGATGAGCATACAGTAGATGACGAGCGTACAGCAGATGATGAGCATACAGCATTAATGCCAAGTGATGAGGAACTGGCGTCTTTGCTTAGTGATGAGACTCCAGCCGAATCGCCAGCTGAGAAGCCGCCTGAAAAAATCCCCACAAAACCAAATAAGGCATCCAAACAAAACAGAATCGTTAAGCCAAGGCAAGTATTCAAATGACCTATTTCAAAATTAATTTCTAATAACAAATATTTACATGCTTTATAGGAAAAACTATAAAAGTGGCAAGAGCAAATATTACGAGTGCACGACGTGCAGTTACCGCACCAATCGTTGCTACAACATTAAGCGACACATTGCCAAACATATGGTCAAGCAAGGATCCACTGCAGAATTGGTGTTGCATGTGTGCGTGATCGCTGGCTGTGGATTTTCAACTCCACGCTGGGATAATCTTTGCAGACACGTTAAAAAGATTCATCCCGAGTCTGCCGAGCCTGCGGCTGACAATTTATAATTTTTAAGATTGTTTATGTATCTTAACTTAAAAAACATTTAATTGTATATTGGAGTTTTAATGCAATCCTTATTTTAATGTACAAACTACAGTGTATTTATTACTAAGATCCCAAACAGTTACTGCGTGAAAAAGGAATTGCTCATAGAGTTGGTTCCCGTGCCGCTGGCCGTAGTGTTCATGCCCAGCATGGAAGTATCTCGCTGTGAGGCCGTGGCCATTCTCTGATAGCGTGCTATGTGATCGAGGGAATAAGGCAGAATTGGCCGCACACTGTGTATCTCCAGCAGGGTTAAATTGTCCAGCTTGGCATAGGTGCCTTCGCCTTTGATGAATGCATCGATGGAGGTGCGCAGCTTGGATTCACGTATGTCGAATATGTCCTTAATGACGGTGCGCAGTTCCTCGCAACGCGGCACATCATCTGGCGCCGTGCTCATGACCAATTGAGCCACAACCATGTAATGCTCGCTGGGCATCTTTGTGAAGAATCTAGACAAGGCAAATGGTTAAATATGGAATCTAATATGTAAACAGACTGCAACTCACTTGGAACGCTTCTCCTCCTCCTTGATTTCCTCCAGTGTCTCTAGCTCCATCCATTCTGGCGGCACAATTCGGCACTTTTGTTGCTTTCGCAGATGGGCGGCCAGCCAGAGGGGCACGAAAACGGGAAAGCCGGCACGAAATGGACCCACTGAGCCATAAATTAAATGCAGCGGCTCATTGGAGAAGTTTGGTATTATGCTAATCATGCATTTCTCGCCAATAAATTCAATTGTTGATGGATCCATTGCAGAATTTGAAAATTAAATAAAAACACACGTTTGTTTTGCAAAGCGGTACAATTGAACGGTACTTGAACGTGTTGCATCAACGAGATTTGTTTCGTTCTTTTTCTCTCTTTGTTTTTGTTTCTCGACTTCTGCTCGTTTCTTCTTGTTTCTAGCGTACAAGTTTTCGTCCAGAAAACATTTTTGCTAGAAATTTATCGAATTGTGGTGGTGGAACGATAGGCTAGTATATGTCGGCATAAGCCCGCCGATAAATTCGATCGATTGACCACGAAGCTGCCTGCTATGATACTTGAAATGCTGCCAATAGCCGTTAATTGTTTGGGTATTTGAATTGCAGCTTCAAAGTTGTATATTTAAATGAAACTTGCGTCAAACGACGATCGCATTTAGTAATTGTAAATAACTAATTGGTTAGATTGTAGTTTAGATTTTCTATGATGCTATTGCAAATGCTAGGCATCACGTAAACCGTAAATGTGGCGTCATGATAAGCGCATGAATGCTAGACATGATCGAGCGTTCAAGTTCAGAAATACACACGCACACACATACTTAAAGGGAGAGAGTATACTGTACCTTATCCCTGCACTATTTCTACCTTAGCAATTAACCAAATCTTAACTAAATCTGCAATTGCATTGCATAAACAATGAGCTACTGATTGCACAGTGTGGGAATCTGTTATCAGCATTGTCTACAAACGACACAAAACGAAACTAACCAAAACTAAACGCAATTAATAGACAAATAACGTCATTACAAGGTTAGTCTAGGGTCAAAAATGCGACTGATTACAAACTCAGCAATTTTCCACAATTGCAACCTGCAGTTTGGGTTTAAAAATAGATCAGCTCTGTGTACAAAACTCAAATGGATCTTTTTCTTTGCCATAAACTGACAACTGACAAGTAAATAAAAAATAACAAATATGCTGACTTATCGCCTCAATAGACAAACGCCCGAGATGTTTTTAGGCTGATAAAACCGGACAGAGCCAGTGATTACTAGAGAACAAAGCTCGTCTTGGGATTATTATTATTTCTATAAGCTTGCAGCTTTGTAGATTTTCAACTCCTTGATCCCAAGTCTGGATCAAACGAATTGCAGTTTTAGTTCCAGCTGTTCTGTAGTCTGAAATAATGATTGAGGCACGCTTTCGTGTGTACATAATGAGCTGCGACGACGAGTGAACTAAGTATAAAAGTATAATATTGAATTCGTCGATTTTCTGATAAGGCCGGACCCTATGTGGACTGTGGAACCTGAGATGGCACATACAATAATTTTTCAAGAAAAGTGCGAGCCGACTGAGACTTTGGCATTAGTGCTCGTCTATTTTTGACAGGGTACGGAGCTGCTGGCTCCCGCGAAAAAATCTCTTAATCTATTAGAACTACTAAAGTCACACGCGAATTGCATTTTGGAAAGATAAGTTTCGAATACGAAGTAAATTCGAATACGCGACGGGATCTTTCTCCCTCCCACTCTCTCTCTCCAGCTGCACCTGCACCATCCACTGGATCGCACGGTAAGAGCTCGCTTTGTCCGGACTATATATAGGCAGGTGATAAGGGCCGTCCACAGACGTCAAAATCATTGCATCTCCCGACAAGAGACCTAGACACAGTGCATTTCGTGTGCAATTAGTTGTGTCCCATACAGCGCAGCGCACACAAGTCCCGGGTCAAACAATACGTTAGGTGACATTCCCGTTATCAATATCCTGACTCGCGTTCTGACCAAAATAAAAACGCATTCAAGTGACAATTGTTCATCAGTGTGCATTGATTCTACTTTAAATTAAATACAGTACGCAAAGATATATATTTATATCTAAAAGGAACGTTTCAATATGCCCGAGACGGAGATTATTGTGACGAACGCCGGGGAGCCTTCGACGAAGGCGAGTCTCATCGTAGTCTCGAATCGTTTGCCTTTCGTCCTGACGCGCAATACCAAAACTAAGGAACTGGAACGAAAAGCCAGGTGAGCAAAGGATAACTATATTTTTAAAATAAAAATCCTTTTCAAGCGTGTGATTGTGTGTTTTCAATTTATTTATCTAAGGAATCAATCAATATGAAATATTATACAACCAAAAGTTTTTCTTATGATCAGAAAGTGTCTCTTAAAATTGTTGCTTTCGAATTTTCGAATCAATATTAAAAACATTCTTAATCCTTTTGAAATCTTTCAAAGTCTTATTACTGTGTTTTTCTTTTAAATTCACAAACACTTGTTATCATTTCAATATTATTTTATTTTTGTCTTTACGTATTTAGTTTTCGAAATTTCGAACAAAGCAAAAGTTCATTGAACGAGTTCCGTCTGACAGCAAAGTTTGAATACCCTAAAAGTATATATACATAGTTCGAATATATGTATTTGTATAGTAATAAAATTATAAATATTTCGTTAATTTTTCCATGGTTCAGCTTATCAAGAAGGTCTCGTGACATTAGGACAAACTAGGCGTTAGTCAAAGCCCAACAAGAGTAAATTTTCAATACGAAGAGAAAAAAACAAATCAATTTTGAAAACTAACCCAATTGGAATCACGGGTCTACAATTTGCATTTGACGATAAGACGCCTGGTACCGGACCCACAACCCACCGATAGGGAACCGAAATACCTATAAATGCCTCATGATCATCTTGTTTCCACACGCTTTAAGTGATTAGTGCTTATCAGCGTAAAGCACACAGAGTGGGAAAAATGAGAGAATAATCGAGATAGTGTGAGAAGGGGAGAAGATGAGCAAACTGTATGCAAAGTCTGGCGAACATGGATGAAATTAGAAAACAAATTCAATAATAATGATGGCAGGCCTTATCAGCAGGGTCCACTACGCGTTTTTGACCCTTGTTGCCTAACGACGACGGCGTCGAGAGTGATGCCTTAAAGGGGTCCATAACAAAACACAAAACATAGATGAGGCGTCATTTCAAGGCTTTCTTAGCGAGAGAAGCTGCGAACCTGACACTGAAAAGCAACATCACGTGCCCATCGAGTCTGTGGGATTATTTGGGCTGACCTAGTCGTACTGACCCTACCCAAAAGCTCCAAGTTATGTTGGGTTAGCATATGTCTTGTTTTGAAATGGGAAATTTATTTATTTACTTTTTTTTTTATTTTAATTTGGTTTATTTATTTTTTTTTTTTGGAATTGGCCTCTGAGCCAGAGTCGAGGTTGTTTACACTTACGCCGTATCATCGCTGTTTTTTATGGTATTCCTTATCAACGTCGTTAGTGTCAGTGTCATTGTGATGCACCCTGCATAAAATGGGCTGGAAATGAATCTAAAGTCTGTCAGGCATACATCTATATATGCACTCTCCTCACCTTAAGCTTACGTCTGTTTTATGTGTCTGCATTCAGGAATATTCGCTATTGAACTTTGTATGCCTGATTTTTAGGAATATTAGGGATTGCATTTTTTAAGCCTGCAAGTAAGAATATTTGGAATTGCATTTCTTAAATCTGAATTTAAGAATATTGGAAATTAAATTCAAAAGACTGGGTAGGAGTTTTTAGGCCTTTAGGAATATTTGAGATTGAATTTAGGCTGAAGTCATGCTATAAAAAGGATTACTTTATAAAGACTTAATCAATGAATTTCTTGAACAGAGTCTTTCCTACTTGGTTTAAAATTTTCCTATATCACCGAAGCTTTTGACACCGTTTGGAATTGATTTCATTCCGGAATCCTTTTTCGCTGTAGAGATATCAAATATAAGATATCCAACTTTTAGTCTTTAAACATATATTTTTTAATGTTAATTTATTATAACTTTTTTGTTACTCTTTCTGAAAATTATTTAAATTTGTAGTGTATTATATTAAGTCAATGATTAAATATATGCTTACGTCTGTTCTTTGTGATTGCAGTGCTGGCGGTCTCGTTACGGCCGTCTGTCCGGTTGTCATCAAGGGCAACGGTCTCTGGGTGGGCTGGTCTGGCATACATCTGGAGGATCCCAACGAGGCGATACCCGAATCGAATCCCTACGATCAGACGCCCACAGCTGGACTGAAATCCGATCAGGTTGTCTCCGTGAACATTGATTCAAAGATCTTTGATAGCTACTACAATGGATGCTGCAACAAGATCTTCTGGCCACTGTTCCACTCGATGCCCGGACGTGCCAATTTTGGCGGAGAGCATTGGCATGATTATGTGACGGTCAACAAACATTTCGCCGTGCGCACCATTGAGGCGTTGGAGAAGTGTCTGGCCAAGAAACATGGCAGTGAGAAGAATCCTCCGATTGTTTGGATTCACGACTATCATTTGATGTTGGCCGCCAATTGGGTGCGAGAGCATGCTGAGGAAAAGAATCTGCCTTGTCGTCTGGCCTTCTTTCTGCACATTCCCTTCCCGCCCTGGGACATCTTCCGCCTGTTGCCCTGGTCCGATGAGATATTGCAGGGCATGCTCGGCTGTGATCTCGTTGGCTTCCACATCCAGGACTATTGCCTTAACTTTGTGGACTGCTGTCAGCGTAATCTCGGCTGTCGTGTGGACCGCAACAACCTGTTGGTAGAGCATGGCGGACGCACAGTCCGTATCCGTCCCCTGCCGATTGGCATTCCCTACGAGCGTTTCGTTAATCTCGCCCAGAATGCACCCAAAGTGCTGAAGACGTCGAAGCAACAGATTATTCTGGGTGTGGATCGATTGGACTACACCAAGGGACTGGTGCATCGTCTGATGGCTTTCGAGGCCCTGTTGCTCAAGTATCCACAGCACAAGGAGAAGGTCAGCCTGCTCCAAATCTCGGTTCCTTCGCGCACAGACGTCAAGGAGTATCGGGAGCTCAAGGAGGAAGTGGATCAGCTGGTGGGACGCATCAATGGACGATTTACCACTGCGAACTGGGCGCCCATTCGCTACATCTACGACTATGTGAGCCAGGATGAGCTGGCGGCGCTCTACAGGGATGCAGCCGTGTGTCTAGTGACGCCCCTGCGAGATGGCATGAATCTGGTGGCCAAGGAGTTTGTTGCCTGCCAGATTAACGAGGTGCCCGGCGTGCTGGTGATCTCTCCGTTTGCCGGCGCCGGCGAGATGATGCACGAGGCGCTGCTCTGCAATCCGTACGAGGTGAACGAGGCCGCCGAGGTCATCCACCGTGCTCTGACCATGCCCGAGGACGAGCGGGTGCTGCGCATGGCGCGTCTGCGTCGTCGCGAGGCGGAATGCGATGTCAGCCACTGGATGCGCTGCTTCCTCAAGGCAGTGGGCGCCCTGGAGATGGATGACGTCGGCACCACCATCATGCAGCCTGTCTCTGTGGACGACTTCGATGACTACTTACTCAAGTGAGTGGCCCTTTTAATCCCTGACCAAGTGGACGCACTTACTCAATCCTCCATTTCAGATACATCGGCTACAATCACAAGCTGGCCTTGCTGTTGGACTATGATGGTACCCTGGCGCCCATTGCTCCACATCCGGATCTGGCCACGCTCTCGCCGGAGATTAAGAATGTGCTCTTTAAGCTATCCAATCACTCGGATGTCTATGTGGCCGTCATCTCGGGCCGTAACGTGGACAATGTCAAGAAAATGGTCGGCATCGAGGGCATCACCTATGCGGGTAACCATGGCCTGGAGATTCTGCATCCGGATGGCAGCAAGTTCGTTCATCCCATGCCCATTGAATATGAGGACAAGGTCAGTCATCTGCTGAAGGCACTGCAGGATTCCGTTTGTCGCGACGGCGCCTGGGTGGAGAACAAAGGATCTCTGCTCACGTTCCATTATCGCGAGACGCCCGTACAGCTGCGACCCGATATGGTGGACAAGGCGCGCAGTCTGATTGAGAAGTACGGCTTCAGGGCAACGGAGGCGCATTGCGCTCTCGAGGCACGTCCTCCAGTACAGTGGAACAAGGGTCGTGCTTCCATCTACATACTGCGCACATCCTTTGGTGTGGATTGGAATGAGCGTATCAAGATCATTTACGTGGGTGACGACAATACTGACGAAGACGCCATGGTGGTAAGTAATCAAAGAAGATGGATAAGCGAAAGATCAGCTCTGATTGTATATATTTTCACTATTTATTTAATAGGCTCTCAAGGGTATGGCGCGTACGTTCCGCGTCACATCCTCGGATATTGTGAAGACCGCTGCCGATCATCGCTTGCCCTCGACTGACTCCGTCTACACGCTGCTCAAGTGGGTGGAACGACACTTTATGGGCCGCAAGGCGCGAGCCAATTCCCTGACTTATCGTCCTACCAAAGGCGATGGCGTCCAAATGCAAATGTCCCTCGAAGTAGCGTCTTCCGCAAACAGTCTGGACGTGTAAACTACGATCCCACATACACATACATATGTAATTTGTAAGATTTTAAGAATTAAATAAACCAACATCAAAAAATACCCTAAACAAGGCGCGGTCACAGTTTTCAAATTAAATATAAATTTACAATCGATTTGGTTATGCTATGGAAAGTACGAACATCATTTTTATCAACTAAACAAAGTAATGTAACTAATTATGCGACAAGACCAGCCACGATATGATGAAGAAAAACAGGAAAATCGGATATACGGCAAGCGGCTTGCGATGTGGCGGTTGACTTTGTCCCAGAAAGATGAAAGATGCTGCGAAGAGTTAATTAGATTCGATTAGAATTTGATAGATAAATAATATTAAGTGTCTTGGATAGTAGACAGTGTTGGTATTTTAACTAATTAATGTCTAGACTTTCTATTATCTTGTAACTTGTTTCATCTTCTATTTTGTACATCTTCTATTTAAATTAATAGTCTATTATCTTGTAACTTGTTTCTGCTTATAAGTATTCAACGAATTGGCTATTTTAACTATATTTTCTCATAAAATTAGCCACTTAGTTGGAGGTACAACTCACCATATGTTGCCCAGCTGAATCCGAGTGTTGTGGTGACGAAGCGCAAGAAGAACAGAAAACGTGTCTGCGTGGACAACAAGATGACGCGACAGACGATCAAAGACAACGCCACCGGAGTGAGGCAATAGCCAAGTACACAAACCGATTGGAAGAATGAGCTGTAACGCGAACACATGTAGATGTATATTTATTAAGAGATACGTAATCTATTGAATTGCTGCTTTAGATACATACATATTGCCACCCAGCAGCTTGGAGTTGAGCGTTACAATGGCAGCACCTATCCAAACAATAACAAAGACCTGAGCGAATTCAGGGCCATTGTCGGACATGCTGTCGGCGGACGAGGAGCCTTGCAGTATGGTCGCCATAAAGGTGCACAGCACCAGAGGGCCCCACAGATCCCCTGCAACATAGATAAAAAATGTGATAAAACTGCTTACGCATACAGTGCCTTACAACTGATGACGTACAATCGCGCAGCAGACTCGACTTCTCTTTGGGATAGAGAACATGATAGAACTTGATGCCAACGGCGCGCATATCCCTTAGCACAGTCTCCCGGATAGGTTCGTCCAGCGTATTATACTCGGGCACCCCATTCTGTGCTGTTGTTGTCGTGGTCCGTTTGCCCGGTATAGACATGTCACCTTCCAGCGAGGGCGATGTGTTGACGTCCTCAAACATCTATGAATCATTTGCTTATAATCGATGTAAGCTTGTTATCAATTCCTTGCTTCCAATACTTACATCTAACTTGGAATCCATCTAGAAGCTGTTTACTTGTTAAGACAACGAACAGTCATAAATATAATAATACAATTCTTAAATGTAATCAATCGCCAACACTTTTCGTCATATGTTATCGCAGTATCACAATCGATTGAAACTATCGTTTAATATCGATACCTTGGCACAGCTCAGAAAATCGATTTGCCAACTTGATTCTGATTTGATTTTATTAAACTTAATAATTTAATTAAACTCAAGCGCAGATATACAAAAGGTTTGTGTTTATTTATAATTATGTATGCTTGGAGACTTTTGCTATTGCACTTTTTATTATCTTCTATTCCGTCTTCCCAATTAGCAAAATATCAATATCGATGGTGTGCAACTATCGCATACATGTAATAAAAATGCTTGACAATAAATTAGGAAGATCATTTAATAATTGATAACTATGGATTTTCTTTGCTGTGAGTGTTGATGTGGGCTTTAAGATAAGCAGCGCGCGCAAAAGCCTTTGGGCAGTCTGGACATTTGTGCGGACGTTCGCCGGTGTGAGATCGAACATGTCGTCCAAGATCCCCCTTGTCTACACACGGCTTTGAGCAGTGGGGACACTGGAATGGATGCTTTCCGGTGTGCGTCCTAATGTGCCTCTGCAGCTGCCAAGCGTAGACAAACTCCTTGGAGCACTCTGTACAATTATAAGTCCGTTCTCCTGTGTGATAACGTATGTGCTCCTCGAGCTCGGCGCTCTCTATGAAGTATCTTGTGCAGTGTGGACACTTGTGGATTTGCTTGCCGGGATGAGTCGAGACGTGGTATTGCAGATCCGTGTGTCGGGTAAAGGCTTTTGGGCAATGGGGACACTTAAATGGACGTTCGCCTGAATGAATGCAGAGATGTTTTCGCAGATTTGAAGCCTGACTAAATGCTCTGGGACAGTGCGGACACTTATAAGGCCGTTCCCCAGTATGAGTTCGAATGTGCGCATTGAGGTGGGAGCTTTGGCTAAAGTCTTTTGAGCAGTGTGGACATTGGAATTGATTTCTTTTAGGAACAGACTCAATTTCCAAGTTAGACGGCAGTTTATAGGTCTCCTGGCGCTCTGCACAGACTTCCACTGCGGTCGAACTTCCTTCGGTGTGTTCATTTTCAGTTGACAAAGCTTCATCTTCCTCAATCTTGACGCAGCCCAGATCTATATTTCCCTCCGCCAGTTCCCAACTTTCTGTTTTGAGCAATTCCGACTGAATATTCACATCCTTAGGGCCATCAGCATAAGATTCCTCTGCGGAATTGCATTCCTTTTGATTCTCTTCTGTTGCTATGAATTCCTCCTGTTCTATCTGCACGTTATGAAGGTCTATGTCCTCCTCTGTCGGTTCCGTCTTTACTGCTACAATTTGATCACATTCGCCTTCTACATTTCTTATTAGCTTCGCACTTAGCACCTGGTGGCTTTTCTCGCACTTGCGCTTGAATCGAAACGCAGCTTGGACTTCAAAAATGCACGCTATGCAGATATTCTTAGGAAGCTGATCCTCTAGCTTTATCTCACAGTCGACGCACTCGTTCAGCATATCTGCCAGACTGGGTTCTCTCTGATCGGTGAATATATCCACAAATGCCACAGAACTGGTCATGCAAGCACGGCAAACTTGCTCCATAGCTTTCATATTCTTAGCAAGCGACTTTTAATTAATAGTTAAAACATAAAATAAATTATTTCCACAACAATAACAAAGGATGGACAATATGGAAATAGCCGAAGTATCGATATCTATTTTAAGCCAAGACAAAACTATCGAATTTTAGACCAATCTCAACTTTTCGTGTTCATCGAAGTTTGCCATCTCAATTGTTTGCCTACGTTTGACAGCCCTGCCAACTGTTTGCAAATGCTGGAAGATATGCGACAACTGTGATAAAATGTTTTTGAATTTTGATTGTCATAATAATATTTATTTGCCATACTCATGGAGGATACAACACTTTGGATGTCATTTTAAACACAAAAACAAAAACTACAGCTATCAAAATCTCTAAATTCAATAATCGATAATTGAGCTATCGATTGCTTGCAAGCATGGCGCCAAATCAAAATTCTGAAATGATTCCATTATGGATTTTTTATGCAATGACTTTGGATGTGCTCTTTAAAATTTGAAACGCTGATAAAAGCCTTTGGACACTGTGGACATTTGTGCAGACGTTGTCTGGAGTGAGAAGATTCAATATGCTTGATTAGATCCTTAATGTTCTTCCAGGTCTGTGGACAGTGGGGACACTTGAATGGTTGCTCTCCGGTGTGCTTTCGAATATGCGTCTCCAATTGCCACGCATAGCCAAACTCCTTGGAGCACTCCGTACAAGAATAAGTTCGTTCTCCTGTGTGAATACGTATGTGCTCAACGAGCTCGTCGCTGTCTATAAAATACTGACCGCAGTGTGGACACTTGTTGATTTGTTCGCCTGGAAGAGTCGAGAGGTGGAATTGCAGACCCGTTTGTAGATCAAATTCTTTCGGGCGTTGTTCAGAGGTGTGAGTACGAATGTGCGCATTCAAATGTGTGCATTTTTGAAAGATCTTTGAGCATTGTGGACATTGGAATCGATTTTGTTGTGCAACATTTTCAGTATTTAAGTTGGAAAATAGCTTGGATTCGTCGTTCTGCATTCCAGAACTTGACTCATTGTGCTTACTTTCAACAGGCACGAGTTCATTCTCCTCAATCTTGATTTCTATATTTTCCTCCGACAGTTCCCAATCTTCCGTCTCAAGCAATTCAGACTGAACACTCACACCGGTCAGCTCATCTTGGGCTCTGCAATCCTCAGGACTTTCTGGGTAGCATTCCTTTTCCTTGTTCTCGTTCGTAGTCGTCAGTTCCTTTTGTACTATTTTTATGTCTATGTCTTCTTCTGTAATATCCAGCCTTAAACAACTGTTTCCCAATAAATATTTCCGCAGCCGCAACTTGATTTCAGATGCAGTTGGATGATCGTGCAGATCGTTCTTTTCCCATATTACATTGAAAAACTGATCCAATTGATCCAACGATAGTCGTCCTGTGATTAAGTGGTCCATGCTATACCTTTTCGCAGCATATTGATACAAAAGATATAGCGAAGTGTTGCTTATAATCATGCCCTTTTGGAATGGCCACTATGCCGACATTAGTGCAGTCATCTCATCTAACACCCGACGCTGTGCATCAAAGCTTTGGCCAAATGGTTGCTTGGAAGTTGGCAACTTTACATTAAAAATTTCGAACCAATCATTGGCTAACTGAATAAAATCCGCCGTTTCAGATGCGTTGTCAATTTCAATGCCCAGTGCTTGGCACCGTCTAATTGCACTGGCTGTGCTATTTGAAAGCAATTGAGTTGCCAGTTTGATTTTTTGCCGACCTGCATATCGCACGTTTAGATGGTCTTCATTAACTTGCCAACTATTGGAAATATCGGATAAGGATGCGTGACTCATAACTTGCCTCACGGTTTGTTGAGTTATGAGTTTGTCACCCACAACAAGTCCAGAATCAAGAAAGTGATTTCTTATTAGCTTCAAGAGATGAGCTGCATCTGCAAATACGAATACTTTCATATCGGAGGGAGATGGATGCTTAAACCATGTTTTCTCTAAAAAAAATAAGAGGAAAAATATTAAATTAATTTATGAAGTATTTCCTTTAAAATTAAAATAAAATTCTCTACCATGCGAAACTCCAAGATTTGTCCACAATCTCAGATTCGTGGGACACAAATCGGAAACTATGCCGACAACATGGTAGCCTATCGTATACAGCTTTTGGATCAGCATGTGCAGCGTGGGTACACTCATTGCCTTGTCAAAGTCAAAGAATATTGGTTGCTTCCACGACTTGCGCAATCCCTGAGCCATAGCGACCTGGACATAGTCCCGTGGCTGCTGTACTCCTCCCTGAGATGAATCATTTTCGCAGCTTGAGGTTATCCTCATTTCGTCGAAACTCAAAATACATATTTTATCCTTCTCGTCAATGTTGACGGCCTTCTCCATTAAGTCGATTACAGGTTCCAAGATGCCGGGTTTCACTTCAATTGATTGCAGCCATTTTTCCAGGGTGGATTGGCACG
This sequence comes from Drosophila subquinaria, assembly GCA_037043405.1. NCBI lineage: Eukaryota > Metazoa > Arthropoda > Insecta > Diptera > Drosophilidae > Drosophila > Drosophila subquinaria. The sequence continues at coordinate 716,905 of JBAMBL010001670.1, forward strand.
GCAGTGGAAAGCCCTTTTTAAACAAATGACGATACGCCCGGGGTCCAGCAGCATGGAGACAACTCGCATACGACATGTCGTCTTGATTCCATTTAATTCTCTTGCCGCCATTCTGCAGTTTGCGGACCTGCGAATCCGTAAATATGGACTTTAGTGAATCGCTTAGTGTCTGCATTTCTTGGAGTTTCTTGAGAAGTGTCGCATTTTTCCTTTTCAGTTCTGCAACTTGCTTTCGCAGTCGCAAATTTTCTATTGCGATTCCAGAATCAACCACTTCTTGTCTGGAATTGAAACTCACTGATTTATGGTAGATATATAATAAGTCAACTTACTCGGTTTGCGAACTAAAGTCAAACAGATTTTTACCACAAGTGGATGTCTTGTGCTCTGTAAAACTCTCATTTGCCTGTTGCTTTTGTGGTACGGCATTCGGCAAAAGTCGTCTCCGTTTTGTTGCATTTTCGGACGGATGGTAAAAAAAGTCAGAGTCATTGAAATGGCTGGCACAAATTCGACTATTACTTGTAAATTGAACGCCTGTGGTCCTTGACCAGAGCTCCCTTCTGCATTCGTTACGTGGCACTAAAACATTCCTTCCCGAAGTTCTCTTACGGCAGAGCATACAATATGTTGTAGTCATTTTTAGATCTAATGAGGAATCACACCCAAGAAAAAATTGTACACATAGTTAATAAAATAAATGCAGATTTCAATAACAATAAGCTTATTCCTTTCATTGGTTTCTGTCTACGAGTTTATTCGACAAAGCAAAAGACAATAACAAAATCAGGCGGTACACAAACTCTTTCGACAACGTTTGCAGGCCCCTCGAAAGAGAGCAGCTGTGGTGAAGACATCACCTATAGTAAATTCACCTTGGTGCTAATGCGTAACCTTGCTAAGAAATTCACCATGGATGAAGTATTTAGTCTCCAACGCATAAGAGTTTATTTCACCACACTCAGAGAGAAAGAGAAAGCTACGTTTTGCTTCACAATTTTCGCTGCATTAGTTATCTTTTTCATTAATATCCTTACGAAGACAGAAAATACACTTGAATATTGTCAATTTACTTACACTTTCGATTCTCTCGCTACACAGCACCTCTTTGTCTGACTTGTGTCTTCATACTGTTAAAGTAAGTACTGAAAAAGAATACAGCTGTGGGGAATAAGACACTTTCATTGTAAATTCACCTTAAACGACAAATTATCCATTAATGCCAATGAACTGGCCATGTGAGCTTTGCAAACTGGTTTTTTGGCTAAAGGTTCAGAAAGCGTCTTTTAATTAATAGTTGAAAATATTAATAAACTGCTACCACAACAATAAACAATGGATAGACAATATGAAAATTATCGAAGTATCGACATCTATGTTCCTCGACGATAGGTGAAACTATCGCGCATTGATATCTGCCATCTATAATTTGAATGTTTGCTTTCTGTTATCAGTGGACAGCGTTGCCAACTGCTTGCAAATGCTGGCAGCATCGCAACGCGCATACATATGTATTTCGCACAACCGAGGCGAACAGCAACAAATAAACACACGCCAACAGAAGAGTAGTGCATAATAATAAAGAAAAACTATGTGTTAAACGGGCGAGCTTAGTTTAAATACTAATTAATTGGTGGATTGCAAAGGAAACATGCCGAAGCTGAACGAAGCAGCAAAATGTAGCAGTGACAAAGAGACTGCGGCGGCAGCGTCTTCTGCAACCTTGCCACAGACAGCGGAGCCCTCACGCACACACTCGCACTCACACACACACTCGCGCATGTCGTCGACGGCGCTAAAGGAGAATGTGCAACACGGTCTAAGCACCAAGGTGGCTCTGTCGCGTCTCCATGAGGAGATTGAAAAGGTGCTGCTGCAGCATGAGAGGGAGCACGACGCTGAGAGGTGAGAGGAGACACCCAATGACCTTTTGTGCGTGATAATAATAACAGTTCATTTACCGCCCAATTAGCTGCTGTTGCAAGTTGCGTGCTGCATTCGTGAATCAGTACGACAGCCCTTTGGGCTGGCTCTCCATTGGCACGACTCTGGTGACCAGCGGAGCTCTGTTCATCACTGGAATGTGCTGGCCTGCAATTTGCCTGCTCTCCATTCTCCTGCTGGATTTGTGCGTGGTAATTCGGGAGAGTAATCTGCGACGCACGGAGATCTATCGCAAGACGCGACATGCCTTGAGCGAACTTCGCCTGGCGGAACAGCATCTTAGCGACAACTGGCATGTATCCAATTATCCGCATTTGAGCAATCCCATGTCGCCGTGCGTCTCCTTGCAGTGGACCTATCGCGATGGCCACATTGTCAACCTGCCCTGGGCGCTGCTTGTTCGCGGCGATTGCATTGTGCTACGTCCTGGTCACATCTCGCCAGGTCCTTGCCATGACCTGCAGTCGAGGCGGCACTTTAGTACTGGCGAAATCTATGGAGCGTCCGCTGCGCAGCTTGGCGAGCCGCCAGTAAAGCCAACAGCGCGTGCTCCGATCCCGGACCTCGTCTGTTCCTTGGAGAGCACGCCGTATCTGGATAACTTGCGTTTGTGCTTGCAAAACTCGCTGAATCGCCCGCCAACAATTTACAATCAGCAACGTTATTTGGTAAGGTCTAATCTGTATGCCAACTCTTGTCAAGAGCTCAAGTCTCATTCTCCCCACAGCTGGTGACCAAGTACATTCAACAATGGGGCTTCATTACCGCCTTGGCTATCACTCTTTTTGCGGGCCTGCTGCGCTTGCATGGCTACGGATTGGCCTCGGATGAGAAGCACAATTGGCGACATGTGCTGATTGCTTCGCCAGCGGCTGCAGTGATTCCCTTGCTGCCACTTGTATTCCCACTCCTGTGGATATACATGAATCTTTGGGGAGTTGCGCGTCTCCAGTGCTTCCTTAAGACGCCACAGGCTATACTTGAAAAGACAACGAGTAAATCGTTCGAGGATTTGGATATGGATTCACCCGCCTACGATTACGATAGCATCTCATTGATGCGCTCCAACGTGCTGCGCATTTGGACGCAGCTTTGGAAAGGTGACAGCGAACTGTTGCCGCGCTCAGCGAATCTCGTACAGGTTCTTGGCTCCATTTCGGCGCTCTGTTGTGTGGACAAGAAGGGCATATTGTCCTGGCCTAATCCCACCGCTGAGAAGGTGTTTTTTCTACACAACACTGAGGAGGAGCCACAGGACGATGGCAGCCAGCTGTCAATGTCCACGGAAAGCGACAATGCGAATGAGGAGAACCAGGAGCGTGGCATTGTTGCGGAGGTTCTGGATCTAACCCACGATCAACACTGCCCCTTTCGCCTGGAGTTTGACGATCACGAGTGGAAGGCACACATCAAATCATTGAAGCCCTTGGGTTGGTGACAATCCTTCAGCTAGAAATTGTCCATTGTATATGTGTTAATCCCTTCCAGGTCTGGCCATCTTGCTCAACACCTGTTCGCCGCTTACACATGAGCATTACGCCCAGTTTTGTGGGCATGTCAGCGCCGTGGCAATGCTCGACAAAGATCTGGTGCCCGTGACAAATCGGTATGCGATGTTTGAATCCAGTACGAAAAGCCTATTGCATGGGTACGTAGTTCATTTGCCATACTCATCGTTAGCATCGTTAACCAATCCAATACTATATACTTTTACCTCAATGACAATTGATTATATTACACATATATATATAGAGTCTAATGATTTTTTAAAGCATATACGCATCCTCGTTGTATATGCGATATGAGATGCCCATTTGTTGGGGTCATTTTTGATTTTTGTTTGAATTGAAACACATTCGACACTTGAATTGGACCGATAAACCGATATACCCCATATATATAAACAAAACATGCAATTGGTAAAGTTATACAAACTACTTGATCAACCATCAAAATATATTTTAATTTACAATATCAAAAGAGAACATTTTTAGTTTGTCATCATAATTAAAACTCATTCAGTTTAATTGGATAAATATATTATTATTTTTAAATTGTGACCAAAATATTTAACCTTCCCCGCCCTGTCTTATCCATCGTAAATTAACAATGCACATTTTTTATATTTATTTCTCGTTACACTAATCTCACAATTTTGTACAATAATTTTTGTTGCAGTTTGCAATTTTAATTTTGTACGCATTCCATTTATTTGTAACTTATAGATGTGTATATATTTTTGTTTTTGTATCTATGTGTTGTATATAGCATGTGTATGGAGCCCACTTTCCACCGTATCGCCCCCATGCAAAGCACATTCGCCTCTACTTAATCGGCATGCTATTTAAAGTAACATGAAATTATTATGCTGCCAAGAATATGCTTAAATATAGTCGGCCCCCATCTATCCCCATTACGCTTGAATGCCTGCATGCATGATCATACGCCTCCTCCACCTGCGCACGTCCAGCACGTACCAGGTTGGTACCAGTTCTAATCGGTTTCTTTCTGTTCGATTTGTTACCCCAGACGCTGTCTGTGCGAGCTGGCCAAGCAGATTGGCTTCACCAACCATGCCACCGATCGCTTTGCGTTGGAGGGACAGCTGGCCAGCTATAGGCATCTCGTAAGTGACCTTCGCAATCATATTATTTTTACTATCAATTTTAAATTAAAACTTTGATTTTAAAAGTAGAAAATATAAGGTATTTCTCAAAATTGATTTTGAATATCTTTTGAGCCAATCTGTGCATTTCAAAAGTGGACATATGTAAATGATCATAATCTCAATACCTTTTCATTTGTATATCATGTGACCTTAAAGGTTCAATATTAAGTATCCTGCAAGCTTAAACATAACTTTTATTTTCAACTTTTAAAATAAAAGTTGGCAAATAATTTTTATTATCAATTTTTATCGTGAAAGTTGAAAAATTAGACATATTTAATGATTTTTAAACAAAAATGGATGAATACTATTGATTTGTTTATTTAACATCCTATTGCTACAAGCTGTAAGGAACTTATGATTATCGCACTAGTCACAACATAATACAGTTGATTTAATCTTATGATTGGTATTACAAATATTTTTTTAAAATAACTTCTAATTAATTTTAACAATTCGCTATAAATTTTAATTTAATTTAGATTTCATAATTTTAAATAAGAGTTATTGCCAATTTTTAAAATACATAAATTATTTTTAACTCATAATTTGTATTTATAAAAATTATAAAAGTCGCGATTGTAAGCTGCAATTCCTTATTTTAATATATTCCTTAAAAAAATACCTTTATTTTTCAATTTGATTATTTATTTTTTGTTCTTTAATATATAAGCTATTTTTTCTGACACTCATTTCTCATGCCAATTTCCTCATTTCCTCCACAGCAACCGGATGTGGTGCGTCGGGACATCCGCTTTGCGCGACAGTTGCAACTGTCGACCAAGGTGAAGGTTCCGTTTCCGCACTCCTTATCAGTCGTAATGCGCGAGAATCCTGGCGGTTACTTGTCGCTGTTCACCCAGGGCACGGCGGACATCATACTGGACTGTTGTGATGACTTCTGGGATGGCAAGGATTTGCGTCCCTTGTCTCCCCAGGATCGCAAGCGGGCACTGGACTTTTATCAACGCAGTGCGCTGACTTCCTACTGCACAGCATTTGCGTATCGGCCACTGCGTCATGGCATCCATGGAGCACTGAGTGGACCGCTGCACAGCAACGGCCAGATTGCATATTTGGAGCTGCCGCCGGAATCCAAGTTGCGCATGCAACATGTGGACAAGTCGCACTGTGACTTTGAGGGCGGACATCATGTGAAGTTGAGTCACAGCATCAGCACGGACTCGCTGCTGTTCTCGGAGAGCAAGGACGAGGACTGCAACGATGTGGAGGGCTGCTTCGAGATGCAGTGTCACCAGGTCTTCATTGGCATGGTGACGATGCAGTATCAGGCTCAGAACGACATTGTCCATCTCGTGGAGCGCTTGGAGCGTGCCTGCATTCGTTTCGTGCACTTCAGCAAGGAGAACGAATTGCGTTCGCGTGTCTTCTCCGAGAAGATGGGACTTGAATCCGGCTGGAACTGTCACATTTCATTGCTCAGTGAACCGGAGCCGGAGAAGGAACGTGAACGCGAGAAGGTCACCACCGGCAGCAGCAAGGCCATGGAGACGGAGAGTGCGACGGGCAACTGCAAGTCGACTACAAATGCGGGTAAACTAAATGAGAACAAATCAGCCACAACCCCAATTACCACCAGCACCATCACAGATACAGTTGCCATTCATCCATCAAGTGTCCAAGTCAACTGCGATGCAGTTGATGCTGCTCGGCCAGCCACGCCCACTGATAAACCCACTGATCTTGTAGGTGATCCAGAGGATGGCCCCAAATTGAGCTATCTCCTAGCTCCGCCCAACAATTTGGAGTCCTCGAAAACGTTGAGCTGCTCAGCGCCCGGTGCCATCTCCAATCCCGATGAATTTAATCCACCCAATGTCGTTGACTCCCCGGAAGATGATGAATTGGATGGCAGCAAAGAGAGCGATGAGAATGCGGCGTTAGCACTCGATCCGACCAGATCCGGAGCGTCATAAGCAGCGTCACTCACTGGACTCGGCAATGGACGAGAATTGCCGTTCCCTGAGCACGCTCACCGAGAGCACCGATCAGAGTGCGCCCATCAACTTTGACATGTCGAATCGGGCCAAGTTGCCGCGTGGCATTGAGAACATTCGGCCGCATTTGGAGCAGGTGGACAATGTGCCGCTGCAGGTGTCGCTATTCACAGACTGCTCTGCGGAGGCGACGCGTCAGATGCTCGACATTATGCAGTCGTATGGAGAGATTGTCGTCTGCCTGGGCAGCTCGGCGAGCAATGACAATGCGAACATCTTTTTGCAGGCCGACTGCAGCATTGCCGTGGAGCCTCTGTATCCACAGGTCTGTCAGGATGTCGATGCCTACACGGAGGCCAACATCATACACAACAAACTGCACTTTCAGCGTCAGAGCAGAAAGACGAAGACAACAACAGAGGACGATTCGTTTGTCAGCGAGCAGTTGCTCGAGTGTGGAGCCAATGGAAGTGGTGCTCGTGCCATGCAATCTCCGGCACACACCGTCTCTCCGATCTATCTGAGCCGGCTGCTCAACTCGCTGCCCTGCTCCATAGCCATCTGTCGCGACGACCCACTTTCGCTGGTGGCCATAATTGAGCTGTCACGCCGATTCTCGCTGGGCCTGTGGAACTGTATACAGTTCTGGGCCTGCTGTGCGGGCTCCATATCCATACTGAACGTGCTGTGCGCGTGCCTATCACTGCCGCCCCTGATTACGCCCCTGCTGGGCATCTATTTGATGTGCATACCCGTGCCGTTAATTGGCATCTCGCTGGCGCACATCGATCTCGATCCAAAGATCATGAGTCGTGCCACCAGCAAGAAGCAAACCGAATACGATTCGCGTGCCTTTGCCTTTGTCATGTGGTGCTATGGCTGCAAGTTTCTCGTACCCGTAATTGCCATGGTAATACAGTCGTACAGTAATATTATAATTCCAACCTAAACCGCTTCTTTTTTCAGCTCATTGCCTATTGGATGTTCATGACGCAATCGATTTCCATTACGGAATCTACTGCCATAACGGATCTCGAAAGTGCAAACTATGCGAATTTCTATCAGTGTCTGCACATTGTGCGCAGTTGTGCTTTGTTTGCGGTTCTGCTGCACTTTGGTAACTAGCTCAATTAATGATAAGATATGGGTCTGATTTGTTGATTCATATCATTTGATTATAATAATAGAACTGACTTTACCAACTGTCGGAAATATTCAGCGTAAACCGAAATTTTGTAGGGAAATTGTTTAGTGCTTTTATCGGTACCTAATACGAACTCCGAAACTTTTTTGAGGAATTTTAAAAAAGAAGAGAAAAAACCAAGAATAAAATTTTTGGAATCCAAAATTGGGAAGAAAAAATTAGGAATCATAAATTAGGAATATCAACTAAGAAAAATATTCAGAGTACAAAAAGTAGGAAAAAAACAATTAGGAAGAAACAAATTGGGAAAAGTATTTTTGGTTTTCCTGTCATTGGTTCAATTCTTTCGAATAGTTTTATACATTTTTCAAATCGCTCGTATTTTAACAAAATATTTTTGAACTCGTCTTTTCCTAATTTTTGTTTTCCCAATTTTTGTTTTCCTAATTTTGTTTTCCTAATTTTGTTTTCCCAATTTTTGTCTACCAAAGTTTTGTTTTCCTAATTTTGGATCCTTAATACTTGTATTCCTAATTTCGGATTCGTAATTTTGGAATCCTAATTTTTCGATTCCCAATTTTTCGATTCCTAATTTTGGATTCCTAATTTTTTTTTCCAAATTTTCGTATTCTAAGTAATATTTTTTGACATTTATATATAGAATCCTATAAATACGATAGTATTAATTTGTCCTCTTTATTCACATATTTCTCTTACTTTCAGCGCTTGTCTCCATTACTTTTGTACATCGCGATCATGCGCTCTGGCAGCGCAATCCATTTAGGAATCACATTTGGGCATTCACCTGCCTTGGTCTTCTGTTGCTCCACGGCTTCATCTGTAGCCTCCAAATGCTGTTGGATGAATCTCTGCAGGAGTATCTACTACAACTCTGGTTACCTATTTTAGTGCTGTTTTCCAGCAGTTTACTAAGTCTCTTTATCAGCGAGCTGGCCAAGTTTCAGGAGAACAAGTGAGCTGAACTTCACTTACAATTAATTCATGTCTTAATTTATATCTGAATCTTTGCAGAGTCAATACGCGTTATCAACGTCGAGCACGTCTTGATTTTGGCACAAAGCTGGGCATGAATTCCCCATTTTAATGGCATACAGTAAATGACAGACGCCAGAGTTATGTTATGTGCCAAGGCTGTATATATCCCCACATATATATAGTTCGTTCCGCAACAATATCACGCTTTTTATATTACACTTACAAATGCTCAGAAAAGGCAAAAAGATTATAATTTTAAACAAGTATTTTATATTTTTGTGTGTTTGTGAATATTTAATTAATCTTAATATCAATTTACATTTGAAACCATTTCATTAATCTGTAACATCAAGATAGAAAAACCAAATGTTTTTTTAGTTTGTAAAACGTTCGATTTTGTGTTCCTTGTTTCAACGACAGAACTTTGTGTACTAACATTCAAAAGACTTTGCAATTATTATATTAAATATATACATGTATATTTCACGTAAATAAAAAACAGAACAGAAATAAATGGCTGAATGTAAATAAGTAAAAGTTCTAAAAGAGACCAATTGAAGTGCGATTGCAGAACTGGTTTACGAATTATTTCCATGTACTCCACGGAAGTTGAAAATGAGCAGCGTCAACAAGTTATAGCACGCCTCGACAAGTGTTAATCGGAGCGGGCACGCATATGTCGGAGCGATCCAATGACCCACATCCGTTCGACGCTTCTACGTATTCCCAAGTTTATGGCAATTTTGTTGACAAGTTCCTAATGGCTTTATATTGGTGCGGCATCGTTTTCTTTTAATTTGATTTTAAAATACAATCGCCTTGTGGAATTTAAAGAGTTTATATTAATTAGCACATTCTTTATCTAATAGAAGTGCAAGCTAAGGATTGGAGTTCACATTTAATATATATATATATTAATATATTTATATTTATTTTAATATATTTAAAATAATGTAACATTTATATCAAAGTCTATCTTGGGAATTAAAGGGTGTGGAATTGATAAATTCAATAGCATTTTATTTTTAAATCTAGGCATAAATTTTTTTTATTAATTTTAATATTTAATACACTATTTCAGAAAGTTATTTCGAACAACAAGAATTATCTTTGATAAAGTTGAAAAGATAAATAAAAAATATATATATATTTTGATTCAATATCTCAGGTAGCTAAGTAGTTATCAAAGTAAGAAAATTTCTATAAAATTCAATTCATATGTGTAGACTTTGTTTTAAGCCAAGTTGTACACAACAGCTAATGAATTTGAGTTTGAGCTTTCTAATTGGTTGCAAAATTGCAGTCACACGCCCTGTCGAAGAGATCTCCGTGTTCTAACAGATTGAGGAATTTTGGACACGCCGCACAAGAAACGACACAAGAAAAGACTGGCTAGATGTGGATGCTAAAGAACATAACGGCAGATACGATGCGATACGATTCGAATATGTGGAGTAACAGCTAATTAGCACCTGGGTGAAGACAGCGAAATGAAAGTGCTGTCCAATGGCAGCATGTACTCCAATACCAGTCAATATAGATCACTTCTAGTAGCACCTTAAACTGGGTCATGAAAAAACGAAATCAAATATTATATGTAGACTTAGCTCCCAGCTGAATAAAACCAATCGAGCTACAGTTTCTCAGTGGATTCGAGAATTTCGCGCGGTGCGGTGCAGACGGAGCTACGAAGCTCCAGCGGATATGATAAAAATACAAAATAAATAACTAAATATATTTTTATAAAAGACAATAAAAAAATAAATATATTTAAAGTGTGTCCTGTGAGAAATATTTGTTTCAAAATAATTGAAATAATGCCAGGCGTCGGCGCAAGTTGCGCGCTGCTTTTGGCTGTGATTCTGTCACTTGGCTCGCAGATTGAGGCCTATTCTCAGGTCCTGCAGAGCGGCAGTGACGCCTCAGTGTCGGATCAGGGACCGCGCATCTTCAAGGCGCTGAATACGGATTTAATATTTCCCAAAATGTGAGTTAATCAATTGCAAGAGAAAGGAGCACCCAATACAGATTCCCATGTCCAAAGCAGCTTCAATTCGAGCGAGAATGTGGTGTCCACAACAACAACAACGACGACTACTCCCCTACCTTTGCCCATACCCTACAATCATCAGCCGGCGTCGGAGTCGGAGATGGAACCCATCGTGTTTGTTACGCCTCTGAGCGTCACGCCGGCGGAAGTAAAGGATACGGGCAGCGAGGAGCCGCCACAGGGATTGATTGAGGCTGCCTCCACGGGCCGTGCTGTGGATTATCGCACCGCGTATCCGTTTGGCCAGCTTATAACGCCCCTGGTGAAATCCGCTCGGCCTCAGCGTCCGTCACAGAACTATAAGAACTACAAGCCGAAGGGCAATCGCTACCAGAATCCACAAAGAGGCTACAACCGGGGTAAGTTTTTGGATCGATATGTCCTCTGAGTGCAGCTCTCAACTCCCGGATTATCCGCAGGTCAAATCGCAGATCGTTTTGCGCCCGGTCAAGCTGTGGCCTCCAGTCTGTTCAAGGATCACGATCATCATCATCATCATCATGATCCACATGATCACAGTCATGATGGCAAAGTGGCAGCTGGCTCCAACGTGGTGCAATCGTACGTGCCGCCAAAGGATGCCTACTCCTTTCCTCCCCTCAACACCAAGTATCCCTCACCCGCGCAGGATCCCAAGGCTGCGCTGCCCTCGGATACGATTTCCAGCTACTTGCCGCCAGCTTCGGGCAATGCCCTGAGCAACGCTGGCTATGCCTATCCTGGCCCCGCCTCGGGCTACAGTTATCCTGGTCCCGTGCCCGCTGGCAGTGGGGATAAGGATGCCGCTGCGAGCACAGCCAGCTCTGTGCCCGCGGCCCCGGCAGATGATGATCCCGAGAACGATGATGTGATTGGTGTGCTGCCAGCCAGTGCGCAGGACAATGCACCACCTGCCATGGATCAGGCTGGCAAGGATGCCGGAGACGCTGGCGCTGCAGATGCAGGAGATGCCGGAGGAGCGGGCGGCGGCGACGATGGCGACACTGATAACAATGCAGGCGGGGATGGGGATGGACCTCTGCCTCCATTGCAAACTGATGGCCAAACACGTCCCAGCGATGACAATAGATACGATCCCAACATGGAGTATGCAACGCCGCCTCCAGGCTGGCTGGAATCGCATCCGGAATCCGCAGCTCCAAAGCCAGCAGATCACGATAACGATCACGATCACGGACATGATCACGATTATCCAGAGCCACCACCGCAATATCACGACCATCATCATCACGATCCCCACGATCACCACGAGCATTATCCTGACCATTATCCTTCCTTTCCGGATGTCTCATATCCCGAACTTCTTTACGACGACCATCATCCCCATCATCATTATCATCATCCACCGCCACCTCCTCCGCCTCCACCACCACCGCCACCACTGACCACACCACCACCCCCTCCTCCCCCGCCACCGCCACCACCAGAGCCACGTGTCAAAAAGTACAGTTACTTCTACATTGGACGCAAGCTCTGGTACATCCCCCTGTACTTTACAGTTTGGTTCAGCTTCTACATTCTGTGGCTTATTATCAAGTCCATTGGCCGGCACAAGGTTAATTTGCCAAATCACTATGTGACGCGACGCAGTTTACCGGATTACTCGGAGCAGAGTAGAAACGAATATATTAATGATATGACAGTCAGAGTGCTGGAGAATATAAATAATTTTAAGCAAAAGTATTTGAACTGATAATGACGCTACAAAATAATTACGGCTAATAAAATACAGAATTTAACAACGATTTGATTTGAATATTTTGAATTTTTGGCGCGCAGTGAAGTTGGCTGCGCTATAAACAGACTTTCCATGTAGTTATCGATAACAGTATCGATTACATATTTGGCTTGCATACGGTGACACTTGCTGATTATCGACACATTCGCTTGGAGAATTTTGTTTACGTTTTAAAAAATTAATATTTACTGGAAATAAAAACAAAATAACAATAAGTCAAGATGTCGTATATGTTACCGCATTTACACAATGGCTGGCAAGTGGACCAGGCCATACTTTCAGAGGAGGACCGCGTCGTTGTAAGTAAATGCCACAAGTCTGGCCAGCAAAGTCTCACAACAACAGTTCATTAAAATTGGTTTCTTTATTAAGGTCATACGTTTCGGGCACGATTGGGATCCCGCGTGCATGAAAATGGATGAGGTGATGTACAGCATTGCCGAGAAGGTGAAAAACTTTGCCGTCATCTATTTGGTGGACATTACCGAGGTGCCGGACTTTAATAAAATGTACGAATTGTACGATCCCTGCACCGTGATGTTCTTCTTCCGCAACAAGCACATTATGATTGATTTGGGCACGGGCAACAATAACAAAATCAACTGGCCGCTGGAGGACAAACAGGAGATGATTGACATTGTGGAGACGGTTTATCGTGGTGCGCGCAAGGGACGCGGTTTAGTTGTTTCTCCCAAAGACTACTCCACCAAATATAGATACTAAGACTTACTCTTGTGTATTGTATATAATTTAGGCTACATAAATGTATCTCTCTCAAAGTGAAACGAGTTTGTCTTTGCAACTGTTGTGTATATTCTTTTTTTCATTTGGTTTATTTTTGTTCGTTTTTGTCACATTTCTCAATAATATCGCTAACATTTACATCAATTTGGTTTTTCATCATTATATATGTATAACATTTAACTAAGTGTTTTTAATAGCTCTTTGGCTTAACTGTATTAAATAGTATATTTTGTCAATTGCTTTCATTTTCATTTTCCATGCTTCTTGTCAGTTACCAATTTACCAATTGTGATTAAAATTTAGCTAAAGGTACATACATGATTATGGAAATTAGAAGATTGGATTGTGTGAAATACTTGTAGGAAATTGTATTAGTACAAAAGTATAAAAGAAAACAGCACAACAAAAGAGTCCTCAGAGTATTTCCGTTCAAACTTCAAAGACTTAAAAAAAAAGAAGACATTTGAAAAGCGCATTAGCATTTTCGACACTTTCCTTATACATACATATGTATTTATATGAACCATTTACATTCTTGTTCTTGTAATACAACAGCTCGATTTTTATTTGGATCTTATAATTGTAATAAGCTTAGGTTTAACAATTGGTTCTTCTACTTTTTCGACTTATACAACTTACAATTTTCTCATTATTTATTTATTTATTTTCTTTTTTTTAATTTTAAATATATACTACTGTGGGCAAAAAGTATCGGGAATTTTAAATTTAAAAAATTTTGGGATTCCAATTGGAACAAATGTTTGTACTTTTAGGTTGGCACTACTATCACTAACATCTGTGCAAAATTATACGTTAAAATATTCATTAGTGTTTAAGCTACGATTAGTTTGGTACGACGCCAAATGTGCATTTGGCGATTTTGGTGCCAAAAAACGGTCAATTTCATCGAAAAAAGCCCCGCGTAGAAGTGAGTGAAACAATGTTTTCTGACTACCAGGACAAGATAAAACGCATTATTACGGGCGATGAGACTTGGATCTACGCTTACGACATGGAAATTACCGATCAATCGAGCGAATATCGGCTAAAGGTGAGCCGAGACCGAAAAAATCGCGTCAAATTTGCTCAAAAATCAAGGTCATGTTGACAGTTTATTTGGATTATCGTGTTGTAGTTCATTATAAATTCCTTCCGACCGACCAAACTGTCAACAAGGAATATTGTTTGAGAGATTTGCGTCGTTTGCGCGAAGCTATGCGTAAAAAGACGCCAGAACTATGGGCTGACAACTCATGGTTCTTGCAACACGATAATGCGCCCTCTCATACTGCCCCTGTTCTTCGTGACCATTTTGCCAAAAACTCGACCAAAATTTTCCCACAGCTACCTTTTTCGCCTGATTTATCTTCGTGTGACCTCTGGCTATTTTCTAAGCTCAAAAGACCACTCCGAGGACACCGTTTCGAGTCGATTGAGGAGATTCAACCAAAATCGCCAATTGCACTTTTGGCGTCGTACAAAACTAATCGTAGCTTAAACACTAATGAATATTTTAACGTATAATTTTGCACAGATGTTAGTGATAGTAGTGCCAACCTAAAAGTACAAACATTTGTTCCAATTGGAATCCCAAAATTTTTTAAATTTAAAATTCCCGATACTTTTTGCCCACAGTAGTATGTATATATATTTAGCTACATTATTAGTTAATATAATTTTTTGTTTTCCTTTGTCGTTTATTTGAAACAAATTTAGCGCTATATTCGTTTTGAATTTTTCATTGACTTCAGCATATAACCAACAATTCAATTTTTATATTTTTTGGTTTTTTCAATTATCCTTGTAAGTATTACTAGTTTTGTTTTTGCTTGTTTACTTTTTTGATATACCGTTTCCTAGGCGCCTTTTTGAGTTGATTTCCATCGTATAAAATACTTACTAGTATTCCAAAATATTGAAATAGGGCTTGATTTACACTTATGCAATAGGATAGGTACAAATGAGGCTCAGGCATGTGAGAAAGTCTCTAATAGGTTTCGTTGAATCTCTCACAAAAACGACAAAATGCAGCTCTAGTTTTTTATATTTTACTCATATATTATCATTTAGATTTAGATTTTAATTTTACTTTTCTTTTCTTTTTATATAATTTATATTTTGATTTTGTGTTTTTGTTGTTATTGAAAAATACAAGTTATTATTATATATTATTTAATAATTTTATATGTTTGCTATAACTTTTTCTCACTTGTGGAGCAAATGCATTTTCATAGAAAAATAGAGATGCGTAGGTGGGATGAGTTAGGAAATTGTTCATACTATTTTAACACTTCTTTTAAGTAACTCTATAATTTTTTTTATAATTTTTTTTGACAACAACTAATTTTATATAATAGTATGTAATTTTTCATTGTAACAATTTGCATTCGAATTTGTCTCATTTCCATTTCCTTTTTAATTTTTTGAAGAATTTCCAGAAAATCTATAAAGTGGCGAAAAGATGCTATGAAAGAAGTATGAAGTTATCAAAATTAGAAAGTAAAAATTGGTTGGAGAAAGCTAGAGAATATGCTTATCGAGGTCTTTAAGTTCTCATCTATATATACTATTTATGGCTCATACGTGTGTTATTCATACTTTAGGCTTCTGTTTCTGTTTCTGTCAGTGTACAATCAGTTTTATTTTCTTTTTGGTTTTTTTTGTTTTTAAGTTCTTGTGTGCAATCTATACAAAATTCTAATTTACAATACTTAAAGTATTTGTTTTGTTAGTTTTGGCTGCTGTTTAAGACACTAGAAGAATGTTTCCATTGATAGAAAATTAAAATAAATATATGAGGGAGACTGAACTCTGATTTTTGTTGTTGCTGCTGGCTGCTGGCAATACTACGAGTACTATATAGAAATATATATATCTGTATATGTATAGAAATATACCTTTTTCGCATATGTCGTTATAGATAGTGTGAAAAATAAATCCGAGTATCAACTACTTAACTGGTAGAGTTCTATTAACAATAATAGACAACAGTCTCTAAGTACGAATACGTTGTTGTTGCTGCTTCTTTATCATCTTCATCATCTTTTTGTTATTGCTTCACTCGTTTATCTTTTGAATTTTCTTTCTCTTTAAACTATTTTTTTCACTCTATTAAAATTATTGCTATAATTTTTTATTTTTATTTTTTTTTTAGTTATTTATAGACCTCGTTGTGGCAACCCTGCCAGCCTGTGTGTGTGTGTGTGGTGACTACCCTAAAATTCAGTTGTTAAGCTCTTGAATGGAACTGCACGCACTGCAGCAGCGGCAACAAACTGGGCTAGAATAGCGTCTCTTTCGACCACTTTCTGGAAGTGCCGGGCAAACTGGGATCACGATCCTCCAAGCTAATCTCATTAACATCATCATCATTGTCATTGTCATCATCATCATCATCTGTGGGCAGCCTTATCAATGGCAGCTCGAGCATCACAGCTGGCGTCGCTGTCGTCGTCTCATTTGGGTGCATGCTCAGATTGTGGGCACTTTTGCTGGCGCTGCCGCCGCGCAGGATCAGATCCTTGAGG
Source organism: Drosophila subquinaria (assembly GCA_037043405.1). Classification (NCBI taxonomy): domain Eukaryota; kingdom Metazoa; phylum Arthropoda; class Insecta; order Diptera; family Drosophilidae; genus Drosophila; species Drosophila subquinaria. The sequence continues at coordinate 733,674 of JBAMBL010001670.1, forward strand.
GAGGAGGGCATGCAAATGGTTTGCGGTCTATGCATGGCTATCACCGAGTCCGATATGGAGGAGGCGCACGGATCGTGGCCCAGTCTACTGTTGTTGGATGGCAGTTGTGCTGGATTTCGAACAGACGTTTCCACTCCCACTCCCACTTCTGTTCCCACTCCCGCTCCCATTCCCGCTCCCATTCCCGCGCCCTCTTGACAGTTGGCTATGATTGTGGCCATGCCACTGGAACACACGAAATTATTGTCCATGCTTGGACTTGGACTGGAGTGACCCACACTAATGACCGTATTGAGGCTGCTGTATTGCGTGTGCGTTGCCGATTCTCCGCCACCACAGCCGGAGGCACTTGCTCCAGTCGCTGCCACGGCATCCAGCAGTCCCAGCTCGGTGTTGAGCGTGGAGCACGTGTCCTCCTCTGTGGTTGTGGTCGTTGTCGTTGTGGTTGTCGTTGTCGTCTGCGGATCGCTGTGTTGCTGCATCAATTGCGCCCGTCGCTGCGGCGGACTGCAGATCACGGCGCCAAAGTGCGTCTCCAGCGGCGGCGGCGGATCGCTGGAGGAAGCGCTGATGGTGCGATGACGCTGCAGCAACGGACGTCGTGGCCTGGCGCCCGTCGTCATGGGCACCGCACTCAGACTCATCCGCTTCGTGGGCATCCCGATGGGCTTGGCAAAGGATTGGGGCAAGACAGGCGGTTGTGCTGCTTGAGCGGCGGCGGCGACGGCGGCGGCCAGGGCCAGATTCTGTTCCTCGCTGTCGCTGCTCAGCTGCTGCATATCGTCATCCGTATCGGCGGCACTCTCCTCCAGCCCGAACACCGAATCCTCCACCGAGTCCAGGGAGCGCAGCTCCGAGTCCTGGCACTCCAGCGAGGATATCTTAAAGGAACTTAGCGAGGCAAGTGGAGCACGCTTGCCATCCGGAGCAGGCACCGGGGCATTGGGTGGCGCCTTGGCCGAGATGGTGCCCAGACTGATGCTCCCGTTCAGCCTGTCCAGACTCACGGGCGTGCTGTCCACACTAATACTGCTCGAGTTGGCAGTTGTCGTCGTCGCAGGCGCCGGAGCTGGAGACGGAGCTGGAGCTGGCGCCGCAGCATTCGCCGTATACGGAAAACTGTTGTTGTTGCTCTCTCGCTCCACATTGCGCTGCAGCTCGACGAGCGTCAGTTTGCGGCGCACGCCCAGACGCAGCTCCTCCGACGGCGAGTCACAGAAAAAGGCCTGCTGGTGATGGCTGGTGATGGTGGGCGGAGCCGACTGCACGGGCTGCTTCCCCACCGGCAACACGCCCAGATCCACAGTCTCCGCGAGCGTCGTTTGATTATAGGGATACACGTCCACCGTGTCCGCACTGATCGAATGAATCTGCTGCTTGCGTCCAGCCTGGGCACTCTCCGGATCGTACGAGACAATGCTGTGCTTCCTCTTAATGCTGGGCGCACTTAATCCCAATCCCAAGGAGGACGTCTTTGGAGCTGGCTCATGGATGCTACGCTCCGAGGGACAAGGCGAGGCTTTGGGCGTTGGCTGTATCACCTGAATATCCGGATAGTAGTAGTCCCAGTTCTCGATGCTCGAGGTGCGCGAGGCCGTCGATAGCTTCCGCTGCAGCGTCGGGGGCAGGTTGCTCATGCCCAGCGTGTAGGCGGAGGTGCGACGCTCCAGGTAGGAGCTGTCCGTGCTGCAGCACGTCATGGCGCTGCTACGCCTCGAGTCGTGTCCCTGTGAATGAAAAGGGGACAGTAAAAATTGGTACAAATTACAATTTTAACCCTTTTTTCCTCCTTTTCATACAAAAAGTTTTTTTTTTAGCAGTTTTCAAAAAATCATAAAAAGTACTAGCTAAGAGATGTTTGAAAATTGTTTGCAGCCATTCTTAGAACTATTTTTTTTTTTGAAAAAAGTTGAAAAATAGACTTTTACGAAAATTCAAAATTTTCCGTGGGTTAAAAAAATTGTTGTATTATTCGAACGGAATTTAAGTGAATAAGAGATTAATATAAGAATCACGCATCAAAACTTCATTATTACGAGTATACGCAAATTAGACAATGATATTGTGTATGAAGACATAAGTGGTTCACTGTAAGTTATTCCAGGATTCCAAAAAAAAACAAAACTGAAAATTAGGCTTTTTTTAAATTTTTGTTTTTAAATTTTCTTTTGTAAGAACTTGAGTTACTCAACTTTATAAAAAGTTTTCTGTAAATCGTTTTCCAATTTATTAATTTATATAATTTTTTATGTTTATATTTTCAATTTTTATTACAGTATACATAAGTGTAGGAGAATATTATATACATGCCTATTATTGATCGACAATAAAGCCAGATCTCATAGTCTGTAAGAGCTAGAGCTATCAAACTTGGTATGAAGATTTCTGTAAGTCCTCAGTTTTCGAATTTGGTTATTAAAATAATATTTATTTTGATTTTCGAACAGAAAAAGTTAGGATCTCTCAAAGAGTTTGCTCGACCAACTAGTTTATAGCCAAATGAAGGCTTCGCTCTTCAGTAAATGTTTCCCTGCTTTTTGTCCGTGGTTCATCTAGCTAACCTATTAGTTTTGTGTTCAACCTGAGTTCCAACTCGTTGCTCACTCACCGCCATTGGCACGGACAGAAATCCCTGTTTGCTGCGTGTGGAATCTGTGCGTTGATGGCGCTGCTCCTGCTCATCCTGTGCATCCCGTTGCATATACTCCTCGTGCTCCAGTTCATCCTCCGTCTCCATAAAGTAATCGTCCGTGCCAAAGCTACCGCCCATTGGATAATTGCTGAAGATGCGCGAAGATTCCGAGCCACTCTTGCGTCTTCCTGGCGCTCCGCCGCCCGCCGACATCGCCGAATAGGAAAAGCGACGCGGCGGCTCCAACAAATAGCTATACCCAACCGGACCAGCCACTCCAACGCCACCTGCAAATGTAAGCGAGATTTATAAGAGACGGGAAGTTATCTTTGACATGACAATTGGAGATAATCATTAATTTTGTATTTATCTTGAAAAAGTATCACATATCTTATCTATTATTTAATTTGGTTAAAATATAATGAAAATCGAAAATGTCTTTTATACTACAGTTTAATTCAGCGGTGGGCATGAAATCTGAATTCGGGAGCACTATAACAACATCAACAACAACAACCCTATTAGAGTCTACCTAAGTTGGGAGCAGCCGCTACTAAAGGAGCCACTGCGTGCCCACCACTGGTTTAATTCTTAACTGATTTTGATTAAAATTCTGTCAGTTTGAAGATGATCAAACCTTATTAAATTTAAACTGAATGACAGCTAATTCATATAGTGGTCTAAACTTTAGAAAATTTAGTGATAATATATTAACCATTTTTAAAATTGTGGGCTTTAACGAGATAGTTCTTTAACCAAAAAGGACGCGCTTCTTATCTGGTTGTTCTCATATAGATATATGATTAATAATTAAAATTTATAATAATAATTTTAATTTTATTTATCAATTTTATTCATACAAAAGCCTTTGATTTAGTGAATCGATCTTAAAGTTTCGTGACAAATTAAGACCCTGTGCAAGTGCTTAATAAAATGTAAAAGGTGACTCACCCACGGAGGCGCAGCGATAGCCGCGATTGAGCAGTGGCGGAGCACTCACATTGCCCAGGGAGAGCATGCGCTGGCGTCTGTAGACGAGTGCATCGTACTCATCCGGGTAGATGGACATGCCCGTGGCGACAATTGCCTCCTGCAGCTCCCGTTCCTCCTCCTCCTGCATGCAGACAGCAGCAACGGCTGCCATTTTGGGATCTTTGAGCACCTTGAGCGTCTCGTTGCTGCTGCTGCGACTTTTCCAGACAATCAGAAAAACCATCAGACCAAAGAAGCCGCCCAGTGTGGCCGCAATCCGGACGCCTGTCATCACGTCATATGTCGCAAAGAACTCTTCTCGCACTCGCGCCCTTTCCGCTGCATTTTCCGCATCGGTCAGATTACGTTCCCCAGGGGGCAGTAGGGGCATGTAGGGCGTGGCCGAGTGGGGGACATGTGAGATTGCAGGTGAGGCAGTGTTCTGATTGTTGTTGTTGTAACTGGAGTACGCCGGCGGTGCCGGTGATGCAACTGCTGCTGTTGCTGACGACGCCGCCGCTGCCTGCAATTCATGGGCAACACTTGCATCGGGATCAACAAAGTTGGCCAATTGAGGATTTTTAAGGTTGTTGTTGTTGTTGTTGGATGCACGGGGAGTGCGTTGCAATTGTTGCGGCTGTTGTTGTTGTTGTTTTGCGTTGCGACCATGACTAACAGTGGAAGTTGCTGTTGTTGTCGTTGTCGATGTTGTTGTTGTGGTTGTTGTTTCAGTTGCAGTTGTTGCTGTTGACGGCGCTGTTGCTGACGACGGAGCACGTCGTGGAAGTTTGGCCATCTCTATTGAAACATTGTCTGCAATGAAAAGAAAGGTAATAAAGATTAAAGCATGTTTAGCATTAAAACACTCCAAACTGTGAATCAAAATGTAAAAATGAACAAAAAATAATCAAGTTGTCCATCAAAAGGCAAATAATAGAGATTTTAAGTTTTATCTAATTGCTATTTTATTTTAAACTTTAGTTTAGTGTAGAAAAAAAATTGAATTCTCCAAATGAATCAAGTTTTGATGCCTTAGGGTGCACTTACACTAGTTGACAAGCTGGTCAATTTCATCTCAGTAGGCTGTACTTTTTACCAAGTCAACAACACACTTTTGCCTAGAGTTGACCACCGTTTACACTGGAGTTGACTAAGTTGACATCAAAATTTGTAGCCTACTGAGATGAAATTGACCAGCTTGTCAACTAGTCTAAATGCACCATTACACTTTTTGGAAAGTATTTCACTATCGGTTATTATTATCAAACTCATTTAGAATTATTTAATCACATAATTAATCGGTTCTCATATTTTGTGTTTTAAGTTTTAAGAAATGTTTGCTAAAATTGACAAAATATGGCTTTATTATGGCATGTCTAAAAAATTGTTTTATTATATTGATAAATAAATTTATATAAAATTGTCGAGAAATTTTGTTTATTGTATTGATAAAAACGTTTTAAATTTTTAACTATATCAAATGTACATAAGCTTATAGTTATAATTGAAAATGTGTTTTTATTGGCATGGAATTAACAGAAGATTATTTTCAAAATTTGCTGTTGACACCACCCCCAACACTAACATAAATAAATTTGCTCGCCCTAAAAAGTATGCAATGCTTTAACGCGCTTAGATAAATAAAGCGATAAAGAGAAAATTCCGGATTCTATTTTCAATTTCGCACCTTCAGTTGAGCCACGCCCACTCCCAAAGCCCACACCAAACGCCCATGCGAAGCAATTAGAAAGCTATAAACTCTGGTTGCTTGGCGCACATTCCTCAAGTGCGCCGCAAAGTTTTTAATTGTTTTTAGCGCTTTCATTTCACATTTCTTTGGCGAGGACTTTTCGCACGCTGTGCAGACATTCCCGTTGGGAAATAACTTGGTAAATTTTTAACGTTTTGTTGAAATGAGTAAATTAAAGTTACACTCATATATATATTTATGTACGACTGTGTACGTGTGTGTGTGTAGCAAGCTCCATTACATCCTTGGATTTTCAACAAGTTGCACGCTCAATAATTCAGAAGGACGACTCGCCTGTTGCCCGTTGTTATCCATCCGATGGCTCATTGTCATTTGCCATTCCCCTTACCACCTTCAACCCCCCGTTCCCCCCACCAGATGGCAACCATCTAATTGTTCGTTTTTGTATTGACAGCCGCACACAGTTGCGGAGCTTCGCTCTACTGAATTTTCTATCTGAGTTGTCATTTTTTTCCGCCTTCAATTTTCTCTCTTACGCTTTTTTGTTTTATGTGTGTGTGTGTGTGTGTAACACATTTCTTTCTTTCTTTTTGTACTGGCCAAGGACAGACTGACCATCATTCCTTTCCAAATGATTATTGTAAAAGTTTTGGTCTAATGTATCTCTCATACCTTGACTCTACACTCTGCACACTTCCATTTCCATTTCCATATCCATTCATTTCTTCTGCTTCTTTTTGTTCGCCTTTCTCGTTTCTCTTAACTTGATTCAGTTTTCCATTTGCCACATTGCTTGGGCAGACAAAAAAGTTTTAATGGCCATTATGGCATTGGCCATAATTCGTGTTCTCCTTTCCGTACACAGAAGTATAATGAGGCGAAATTGTTAACTCAAATTGCAGTCGAAGCACTTTCAAGTGATTTTTAATGACTTTTATTTTTTTAATACAAGTTTTGCTATTTTTCCGACTTTTCTGCTTGTTGCCCTAACAGCTCGCTGCTTAACTTAATTGGACAATTTGTTAACTAGCAAACTGGCCAGTAAAAATAAATTAAATGCAAGGTGACATGAAAAGCTCTTTGGTTTACATATATTTACAAGTTGTTGAAATTTAGTTTGGAGTTTCGTTAGTTTCCAATAGTTTTAGATTTCCTTAGTGGTTAACTCTATAAGTTTCAGGTGTGGGCAGACACACGTATTCTCTTGGCTCAGAACAAAGTGCTGAAGCTATCGGTTTGACCACATTGATGGATTACCAAGCACGTGGGGATTTTGGGATTCGTTGGTTAGACAAAACTGATAATTGCGTTTAGCTGAAGTTTGACAAAGAGAGAGAGAGATAGAGAAGGGGAGAAAGAGAGAAAGTGGAAAGGAATACATATAGTGAATACATACAATAACATTAACGAAGTCGACGTACTAAGAGTGTATATCAACACCATATCGATGTCAAGGCGATGAGAGGCAAAATGAGCGGAAAATGGACAACGGGAGTAACCACAGCAGAGCAACATGTTATTGTTGTTATACATATTGTTGCTGCTGTTGTTGTGCAGCATGATGAATGATTGCCGTTAGGAAAACGGGGCAACACAACACGGCAAACATTGCTGACAGGCGGCCTCAACTTGATTCGGTTCTACGCTGCGTATGCGTAATGTATTTATTTGTTGTGTATAGCAGTCTGTGTGTGAGTGTGTGTGTGTGAGGACTCTGACCAAATAATAATTCATCAATGTTAGCGTCATGTTTCTTATGTATACGAATTCTCGTATCTTGTGTGTGGGTTTCTGGCGCTTTTTGTGCACTTCTTGCCACAGGGAATTTTTGCCTTTTAACGCTTTGAGTTTGGCCAAAATGAAATTGACGGCAAATCAATTGAAATCATATATATCTATATTGAAATATATGTATATACAATACAGCCAGCAATATTCTTATTTGTTGTGTGCGACTTGCATATTTGCCACATCAAATTGAGTTGTGCTTTGAGTTTGGCTTCGACAAAGAAATCATTCATGTGTATTGAAGCGTAATACCAAAATGTATAAGAACACCGCTGGACATGAGCCTAAGACAGGTGTCAAATAAAAATCAAGTTATGATAAATTAACTGATATTAAATGAAATTTGAACACATAATAAGTTTAATTTAAAGCTGTCTGAGTTATAATATATTTATATCAATTATAATATTCATAATTGATAATAATCATCGATACAATTTATAACAACAACTGTCATATTCGAAAGTTAGGTTTAATTAATTAAAATTTATTCAGTACATAATTAATTTTTATTTGTGTACATTAATAACACAGAATGAGAATGCCACACAGATGTTGATATACAAATATTTTCAGGTTTCCACAAAGACTTAAATTTTTCCAATTTTGGTTGCGCTTATATTTATTGATTAATAATAAAATCAAAAAGTACGTTTCACTCAATTTATTTTCTGTGTCTATTTAAATGCACAGCATTGTATTTTAAAAATACAACCACATAACCACCGACATACTTACGTTTTCGTAAGTATAAGCCGCTTTTAAAAAGCATTAAGAAAATGAAATGAAAATGAAAATATTCTTCATGCCGCATAATTTAGGACGCTTTTGCTTCGATATTCTAACAAATCTCTCTTCTTCTTCTCTTCTTTTTTAATTAATTAAAATGTTTTGCCAAGCTCTAGAAAGTTACAGAAAATGCAGAAAATCTTATTGATTTTTATATTTAAAGTGGCAATTAATTGAGGGAGTTTATTATTAACATTTACACTATCTGCTATAACTTTCTTACTCCCTTTCTTTATCTCTCTTTCTCTCCCTCTCTCTTTTTCTATCTGCCTGTCTATTTGTGGCTTATTAGCGCGCATTTTGTCTATGCCCTGTTGGGACAATGCGCCCCCAGACAGTTTCCCATTTTCCAGTCAAATTATGAGACACGCCCTCTTTTCCCACCAACTGCCGTGCACCATTTAACAAACATTCCGTTAATCTGCTACACTTGGCAGCCACACGGCCATGAGGAAAACTCGTCTTGCCTCTCTCTATACATATATCCATCTCCATCTCCTTCTCTTTCTCTGACTGTGACTATGGCTTTAGCTCTCGTGGCTGCGTCTCCTGTTCCTCGACGTCGACGTCCTTGCCGGTGCTCATCCTTGCCAACGTCGTGCTCGTTGTTACTGCTTATTGTTGTGCTTTTATTGTTATGGCCATGTTTTTTGTTGTTTCATTTGGCGGCATTGTTATCGCCCAGTCTTTCATGCCCCGTTCAGGTGGCTAATCTTTTATTTTTTGTGTCTTTAATGCTAAGCGTTTTACGTTTAAGGATAAGGGAGACATGGGAGGGAGAAGTTCTAACATTTATTTCATATGAAATGTGCCTTAATAATATACTAAAGTGTCTTTTAAATTGCGTTTGTTGTCGTTGATTCGGTTAGTCACAAATTATGCTCTTAAAGTCAGTTCGAAAACTCGATTTTGGCTGTACTGAAAATGTGTCACGTCTTACATTTTGCCTACTTTTAATATTTTGCTCAAATATTTAGCTAGAGAACGTGCTCTGTTTTGCCAATGACCATCAAAAGATACGAGGCATTACTTTCTTTATGAGCTCCAAGTCACCAGTCAAAGTCCATTTGCCTAAGCTCAAAATGACTTTGGCATCCACTTCCCAACCTGCTCTTCAAGTGGCATGTGGCAAATAGCTTAACTTCTGCTTACTCTTCGTATTTTCACAATTTTCGCATTTTCGCTCTGTTAATAATTCACTGTCAACTCGTATATGTATTATATTTATTGCTTAATCACTTGGAAGACCACAGATAAAGTTCAGTTCACAGTTGTCGATGTCGTTGTTGTTGTTTCTGGCGTATCTATAAATCAAATATCAAATATATATTACTACAAGTATGTACATTTATATATTTGTTTGCCTAATGAGCTCAATTTGTTATGATGAATGAACATGCCCTGTAATTGGGTTAAATGTCAGACAAAACAAATATTTGCACATGTCACCAAAATAATACATTTTCAACAATGCTCGACAAAAATTTGTGGAAAACACCATTTACACCATTTTAGAACAATTTCATAAAATTTATTAAAGTCGTCTAAATAAAAAGTGAAACGCAAGCGATATCACATCATCAGATGCATTATTTACAAGATAATTTACAACCATCATCTTGCTCTGAATTCTTCACAGAAAGCAGCAGAGAACGCGCAGGATAAGTCCAAATTAAATTCCACAAAAAATCAAAACATGAGCTTGAATTAGGATTTTGGAATTTGTACTTCAGAAGGAGATTTAATGGAGATTACTGTAATATTAATGTAGAACTTTGAGATGTATGAAATTAAATCAGAAGCATGCATTATCTTCTAGTAAAATTTATTTCTAGATAGCTCAGATTGTAGGGCAAATTGAAGACTTAGGGCCGTTTTTTCAATGTACATATAAACTTTATTTAACATATAGTTTCAAATTTGACATTCATTTCTATATATTTTACGTCAAATTTTCAATAAAATAGTTAGCAAACACCTTATTTAGACATTGAAAAAGCGGGCCTAAAAGTAAATTTATACCACTTCCTTTTAGGCTACTTCATAAAATGAAGTTTACTTTAATATTTATATCTTTATCTTCTAGGTAAATATATTTTTAAGCAACTCAGATTATAGAGTAAACTGAAGACTTAAAACAAATTTATGTCACTTCTTCTAGTTAACCTCATGTTGTTCATAAAATAAGCCAAATGGTCAATAAATTTAACTGAGCAAATATATTAGATAAATGGCTTATAAACTAAGGAGCAATTTCGCTAAAGCGAAGAGCACAAATTACACAGAACATAAACAGGCGGAAGAGCAGGCGAAAAAGTCAAATTAACAACTAATTTAAAACAATTTTTATGTGGCAGCCAGACAAATTGGTGGCAGCACACACACACACACATTCACACACACACACAACCAAAAGAAGCCTGGCGGCTGGACGTGAAAAGTGTCCCCGAATTGGATTGAATGGACAATAATGTCACTCAAGCTGGTCCGGCATCCAGGCTGCCAGTCAAGCTGTCTCTCAGTCCTCGTTGTCATGTTGCTAGACAAAGGCGTCTAGACAAATTTATAACGACTTTGTTATCCTTGTTGCTGTGACAGGAGTTGTGGCAGGAGCTGAAGCTGGAGCTGTGGCATTCCTAGCATTCCTTTTTATTTTTTGGCCGTTCACATTTTGACATGAAATTGACAAATGTGGCCAATGTTGTAAAATTGTTGCAGGCTTCTTTGTAGCCACAGTCTGGATGTGTGTGCGGGTGTGTGTGTGTGTGTGTGTGAGTGGCCTCAGTGTCGAGTGTTAATTAAATGTTATGCCAGTGCCAGTTAATTTGCGCACGTTTATTTTCACTAAAAAGAATGGCAACCACATGGCGTATACTTAATTTACTTGCATTTGCTGCCAAGCAGCTACACACACTTACTGCTTGCTCCTTCTTTCACTGTGTGTGTGTGTGTGGGTGTGTGGCAGTTGTCTGGCGACACTTGACTTTTGTTTTTATATCCTTAACAGCGGCGTAAAAGTGCCAAGTAAAGATGTACAGTATTGTATAATAAAAGCGCCACAAAGTATGCAATGTTTTTGCAATGCACACACACACTAACACACATGCACCCACATAAAGAGAGAGAGACCCAGAGACAAGCTGGCAGGCAGGAAATAAACGTCGCTTGAGTTAACAATTACTGACACCATTAAAGTTTTGCTGCTGCTGCTGCTGCTTCTGCTGCAAAGCACATGCCACACCTCTTTTGCTTTAACGCCCACTCTGCAAACACCCAGGCGCTTTGTCTAGAGGCTGTCATTATAGTTTTTCTCGCTTCAGTCTTGTGCTTCTTCTGCCTTTTTTGCCACAGCTGCTGTCGTTGTCATTGTTGTTGCTGCTGTCGTTGTTGTTGCTATGTTATTGTAGTTGCTCCCACTGTCGCTGACATGTCGCCTTTGTCTCTGTCGCTCTGCATGTGAATGTGCGTGTGTGTAAGTGAGTGTGGGTGACATGTGCCTAGCACAGATTGCACATTGTCCGCAAGCTCGCCACATATTTTATATGTGGTTTTTTGTCCCTTACTCGTGGACAACTGAAAGAGTGTCTCAGGGTCTCATAGCTAGCAAAATCAGGGAGGATTTAGCTGCCAGTTAAGGGCAGAACTTCACTTAACATTTTTAACTATTATTATAAATTTCAGCAAAACAGTTGCTTAGCTTTTAAATGTGTCTTTAAACTGCACAGTAATTTATTGTCTGTTGTAGACTTTATACAAATTCATTTAATAAATATTGTAAGGCTGTTGCATACTTTTAGGCACTTTTTAAAAATAAATCAAATGTTTTCTTGTCTTTATTCGCTATTATAAAAATTACCTTTCAAGCCACAGAGCAGCCCGTTATTTGTAAAAGACTGCTAATAAAAATATATCGCAGGCCAATCAAAAAATATTGTATTTCACTTGTAGTTTATTATAGTTTTTTCAATCATCGCACTATGGTCCAGATGTCGTTTTTTTTGGCATAAAGTCTAATTGTAAAGCTAGAGACTTGAAACTTTACATGAACCTCAGTTAGAATAATTAAGAATTTAGAATTTTTTTTTTTTTTTGGATCACGCCTTCTTTTTCCCCCCCCATCCGACTATGAAAAATATATGTAAAATATTTTTATAAAATCCTAATGTAAAGATGGGGACTTGAAATTTGGAATAAATCTTAGTTAGGCTGAAGTCGAATTTATAATTTTTTTTGTTTTTTAGTTGGACCTTGTCTTCACCCCCCTTATTTTTTCCTACTCATTGAAAAGTAAAAAAAATTTTTATAAACTTATATACACAGGAAAATATTTCATTCTTCGCATGTTTGCTAATCAGGCAAAAGTAGAATTTATAATTTTTTTAGTTTTTTAATTTGACCATGTTTTAACCCCCTTAATATCTAACTACGAAAAAAAATCCGATTTTCTAGCAAAAAAATGAGAGAAAAGGGGACGAACGGGGATGAGTTTTTGGTTTGTGGCTAAAGACAACACTCACAAGTACAATCTGGACCAATTAGTTGCTTTCGGCATGGAACAGCTTATTAGTTATATTCCACGAAACACGGAGAACGCATGTTAGTTTTCTAAAAAAAATACACATAAATTGGACATTACACAACACTAAATCCCTAGGACTACACATAAAATAACAATATACATTAAATAGTGCATACCTTGAAGATTACTTTCCATAATTTAGTTGAATTTTATGGACCAATTTAACGCGTGTGGCACAACGCAAAGCAACTAAATATTTTGGCGCAAATTTCTATTCGGAAATCAGATGATCGCTAGCTCACTTTTAAAAGCTCTCAAAAAGCTTTGGTGGCGCTTTTAAAGCTTTTTATTAAAATTTGTATAATGTATGATGAATTTACTTTTAGATTCAAATAAGAAAACAACGATATATTAACATCGAAAAATCGACTTTATGCCAAAATAAACCAAATCTGGACCATAGTGCATCGGAGGTCCCTGTTTATTAATATGAGAGCTAAGAATTACTATAATAAATTCTTACGATTAAAAAAAAAACTAAGAGAAATAACTCTTTTATTTAGAAATATAAAACATAACCTTAACCACTTTGAACTGTTTTATATTTAAATGGTTTTCATTAATTCACAGAGTATTCCTTAGTCGAGTGTAGACTGTTATCTAACTTGTGTTGAGTGCGGGTAGAAGATAGGCCAGAGTTTGTGCAATGACAGCCTTAGAAGCTTTCCATGCAAACTACTCTTGAAAACTTCTTTGCCACAATTGAGCAAATTGTTGCCGGAAAAGCGCTTTGATTCAATGGCCAAGGGGCCAGCAGTCAACAATAAAGCCAGCAGTGACCTCAGTTGCATTTGAAAGGGGGTTGAACGAGAGGTATCTTGAACTTTTAGCAGGCCAAGTAATTTAAAAAGTCCATTCGCCTGAACGTGGTGGCTAAATTGAGGACCCAAATGTGTGTTTATCATAATGCCAACGGGCTGTCGAGAGCCAGAGCGGAAGAAGAGAAGAAGATTGAGAGACTGTGGGAGACGCCGTGTTGCATGCTGCAGCCAGCAGCTGCTGCCATTAACCTATTAAATCCCCTGAACAACGTCCGCAGCACGTAGCCGTAACCGGTTCGCCGTGAAGTTGTTGCCGCAAACGCAGTGAACACACAGCACGTAGCCACTTCCGTTGAGCATGGCCCGCGGATAGGTGGACAGGTAGACAGGTTGGACAGCTGGGCAGGTTGGCAGCTCAGCAAGGAGAGCAGATACTGAGGATGCTAGAACAAGAGAAGTGGAAATGCTGCTGCCTCTGTTAGCCAGCGCCATTGCCATTAAATCAGAGTTAACAACTGCTCGTTTCCGGTCTCTTTTCAACTCCTCTTCCACTGTTTGCCTTGGCCTCAGCTGGTGCAAGCTGCTGCTGGTGCAAGATTAAAACTGCAGCAACAGCTTTCACTCTACCCCAACCTCGATGGTTTGATGCCTCCAGCAACTGACTCGGCCAAAACAATTATTTGCATAAATACGTACACTGAGTGAGCATACTTAATATTTATTCTAAAGCCAACGGCAGAGACAACACATTCTAACACACACACGCAAATATACACACAGTTACGCACACAAACATAGCGAGATTCACTGGAATATGCAAAACAAAGCAAAGCTTGATGGAATAAATTGAAACGACAAAATGTCAGCAAGCGCCATCTAACGACAGTTGCTATCAACGGACGAAACGGTTGGGAGATGGGGAGAGGTAGCTGAGGTACCGTGGTGCAAGGAGATAATAATTTCATTTTTTAAATCAAATTTATAGCGTAGTAGAGGTTTTAATAACTTTGTTTATTTTTCTTATTTAAAGAAAACAGAATAACTAAGATCATAAAAGTAAAACTCACAGTTTTAATGAGCTTTTATGGAATGAACATGCATATTAAACAATATGACAATAAACATAATAATTGAAGTACTATTATATTTATATTATAATCTATGATCTAAATTTTTTTATATTTTTTTGCAACATTTACCAAACAATTAACATTTATTTTATCTACTTAATGATTGTACTCGTATCACTGTGCGCTGTCGCTGCCACCTGTTGTTGTTGTTGTTGCTATCGCTATCTCTGCCACTGCGACGCTGCTGCACATTTTACACGCTATTTCCGTCGCCTCTATTTCCATTCCTTTCCTCCTATCCCCTCCCATCCCCTGCCCCTTTATCACTGTCAACAGCTGGCACAGACTTTAATATTGTCTCGCAATTTGATTTTATTTCGCTTTGCCAGTCGCTTTGTCTTTCTATTCGTATATTCGAATTTTGCCTGTGTTTCTCTCTTTTAACGTTATCTCGTTTTAGTTTTTTGTAATTGAATATCTTAAGTGATTTTTTTCACTTGGACTTTTTTCTAGTTAATTGACAAAACAGCGACTAAGTGCGCTGAGATTTACAACGCTTTGTTTTTTTACTTAGTGCTAGATTCTAAATATTTGTTTATGTGTAAATTGCATGTGCTTAAGAGCATTTTTGTTTGTCTTTTTTTTTACGAGTAAATGAAAAATAGTAAAATGGAAAACATTTTAGTAAGTTTTTAGTCTTTTTTCATGTTGTGCTTCCACGTTCTTAAACTTGTGTCCATGTGAAATGCAATTTTAATCTAATTTTTTTACTGCCAAAAGCGATTTATTCTTGAAATTAATATATATGATTATGTTGCAAAAATCTTTTATTTGAATTTTTTTAAATTGTTTTGTAAGTTCATAGATTATTGATTTCTATAGCTTAATATACCTTTATGTTTTCAAATCCCATAAACTGGAGAGAATTTCATTTCATTCATCTAATTTTTTCAACATTTCTAGGAAGTTGTTGCCATAAAAAAAGGAATAAATAATGTTGCTATTGTTGTACCTGCTGTTTTTGTTGGCATGTTTATTCGCGTGCCTAAAAATAATGCCACTAAATAATGCCCCACAACTTTGTTCTGTTTATTTTCACAGTCTGCTCACGCTTTTTGTTTAATTTAACCGTTTGAATAAGTTGCAGTTGCTAATTGTTCATTGTTGATTATTGTATATAGCTATAATTGTTGTTGACCAAGGCTAAATTTAGTGTGCAGGCTTTTAAAACATGCACATGTGCTTAAGTGAAGCGTGTTTGAAATAGATTAGATAAAACTCGGGCGTCATTGTCGATGAAGTAACATTGATAATGTGACAATTGAACTGATTGCAATTTACAGAAACAAATATGAAATTATGGTATACGATCAAACTTCACTGAAAGGCAAAACTACAAAGCAATCGATAAATAAATGTTTGAAAAGATAATTCTATGTAGAAAGATATAGTACATTAAAATATTTGCAGAGTCCATAGAGTTATTTAGTGAAGTTTACCTGTACTAAACTAATAATTAGACTTTTAAATAAAATAAAAACAATTGAAAAAAAAATAACAAATACTGAAAGACAATATTAGGCCTAGAATATGGAGATTAATTTAGGTAATATCAATATAAATTACAATCTTCTTTAAGTTTTGGCTTAGAAAAAAGTGTATGACTGCAAAGTATCTTTGTATCTCACCAAAGCGAGTATCTGATTATCTAATAGCAACTGCCATTTATAGATATCTGATTAGTGCTCTGTCTCAACATGCCAAGCGCACTTGAATACACTTGATATATGTATGTATATGTATGCATATAATTGTATCCAAGCGTGAATCCCCTTGGGTGCCACATGGAATTGCTTGCCACTTGCCATGAAAACTGAAACCAAAACTAAAACACACACACACAGATAGCAATAAATACCCAACAGTTGCACATTTGGAAATTTGAGTAGAAAATATATAAAAAAAGGTCAGTGAAACTACACATAAAAAAGGGCAGAATATGAATGGAGAGAAACACAAACCGAGAGGGAAAAATAGAGAAGTAGAGATTGGTGGACACTGATAAAAAATGTGTTAATTGTCGACGCGTTTTATACACGAAAACTCGTATTTGTCAGATAAAAATACGCCTTTAGTCAAAAAAGCGTATAGAATCAAAAGCCTTTTATAAATAGACAAAGCTGACTTTTTGTAATAAAAAACCAAAATTTTTTATCAGTGTAGGAAGCAAAGATTTTATTATCCTTTTCGTGCTATTTTTTCAATTCAGTCCCAGCAAGGTGTGTATGTGTGAGAGTGTGTGTCTGTGAATGCGGTGTATTTGAGTAGTTTTGTATGTGTGATTTTCATGGAATTGCCAACCAGGCGCGCAGAAATCACAGATTGGCGAGAGACTGCGTAGACGCGGCAAATACAACCAAATTTGAGTGTGTGTGTTTGTGTGTGCTTATTAATACTTAAACAGTATACTTACGCACACACACACACTGACACACACACTTGCATGCGAATCCGAAACTGAAATTGTCATAGGGATGCCCACAAAGCTCACATGATATCTCTGAAAGTTAATGGATGTCCTCTCTCAACTCACTTCCAGCCCTCTCTGTCTCTCTCTGTCTCTCTCTCTCTCTGTCATCTGCTTGCTCTACCCTCGCAGTCAAGTGAAAAACTTTTACACTTTACCCCCAGCAAGTAGTTAAGTACGAGTAGTTCTGTTTTGCAGTCTTGACTTCTTGTTCTTTTTTTTTGACGATTGTTGGAGGAGGGGGCGAGGGGTCGTTGGGGGAAAGACGCATCATAAGCTCCACTTAAATCGCTTAGAAAAAAACGCAAGTAGCTTTGCTCACCAAGTGAAAGCAACAAGAGGCAGATGAAAGCGAATGCAAAAATGCGTTGGAAAACTTTGAGCGTATTCAAGTTATATTCTATAAGAAACTTGAAACATTTCTCAAAAGTTTAAGGCATACGTAAAAATTATAGTTATAGCGGAAAACATAATGAATGAGATGAGTTGAAAGAAAAAGTACAAATTAAAGCTTAAGCTGAAATGTTGGAATGGCTTAAAAGAAAATGGAATGATATGGAAAATTTTTAAAAATAACTAGTTATATGTACTCTATAAACTTATAAAAAATAGGAAAAAATAGATACATTTTTAATAACAATCAATGCAACAACTTAGCATTTAAAGTATTGGAAAAGGTTTGCAGCTTTGATTATAAAAGGCCTTTACTTAACTAGTATAATTTTTTAAAATATGAAATTATAATAAATAAATATGAAATAAATATGAAATACAACAGGGCAAGTCTTTTCATTAGCTAGGTATGGCCCAATTAATTTTAAAATAATGTGAGGAAATACAATTGAAAATTTAATCAAACTTCTTTAAAGTTAATAAACTTCTGCAAAACAAATTCTTATTTAAGCTACTTATGAAAACGCTGCAAATTTTAAAGATATCTTCTTCAATACCAAGAACCACAACTTTTACCAAGTTTTGGCAAGGAATTTTTACCCAAGTTGATGTGCTGCACACACATATACACGCATACTCGTTTACTCATTTAAGAAACTGCAAAAGGAACTTGAGCAAATAAGTATGAAATGCAAGTGTACACGTATGTGTGTGTGTCTGTGTGTGTTAACGTGGCAACGTTTCCTTTTTAATTAACTTTACAGCATCGACAGCAGCAATAACAACAACAACGACGACGACAGTTGTATAAACTTATTTAATTAAATTTCGCCATTGATGCAGATAATTAGATTTTTTAAAGCGATGCCAATGTTTATTTGTATTTTTTGTTGTTCGTTGTTGCCACCTGGCCAATATGCCGATAAATACATAATTTTTTGGGCAAGTTGGGCATAAAAACTGATGTAGGTGCAGTTATGTTTAATGGCCTGCGGGTGCGTGCTGAGGCTCAATTCTAGCCAGCATAAATTTGCATATTTTATGGCCAGGCCGAAAAACAAAAATCGATAGTGCTGCAACAAATTAATATGATTAATTGGCAGCAACAACGGCAACGACAACGACAACATCAAAAGTAACCCTGAACTCAAAACCAAAAACCAAGCCCCAATTCCAACGGCAAAATCTCAACGTTGATAGAAAAGCTTTCGCAGGTCAAAATTGGCCAAATATCAGAGGTCCTTTTTCCCTCTCTCCTTGCCAGCAAATACGTGGCGTGTTTGTTTGAGGTTTGGCGCGAGTTTAGGGGCGCTAACTGGTTATTGGGCATTGAACATTGGACACGATTCGGTTTTAGATTGACAGCGCGAGCGAAAATTTATGTTGGCCAACAACAGCAACAACAGCTGACCAGGTCAAATGGGGGACGAAGGCTGTGAGCAATTTGAAAAACGCTCTAGCAAATTATGTTCAATTTAACAACAGCTGCACCTACAAAATAGCATCAAATTAATGTCTGGCCATTCAAATCAAATACTCTATATATGTTCTATATATACTGGCATATTTGTAGTACACGAGTTTATTGAAAGGTGTGAAAATTTCCCTAATAGTTGTGTACACATAATTCAAATTGAGTGTATTGCATGTGTGTATCTATTAAGCTGAAAATGCCACGTCGAGTGTGTGTGCATAAAGTATACGACCTGTTGTTGCCGCTGCAAGTGTGTGTTTATTTGTTGTGCAGCTGCTCGTTAAATTTACTTGAAGTGAAATGTTGTTTATTATTTTCAATCATTAGTCATACGGCCTTCAGATACTTAAAACTGAGCTGACTAATATCTGTCATAAATACGGATATTAAATATTATAATTGATTTTTTGTATAACCCAGTCAACAATAAATCTTTTATTATTATTACAAAATCACTACATAATACTTGTTTATTTTTAAATATTCCCATTGAATAATTAAAAATGAAAATAAAATATTTTAAATCTTGTTTTGAACTGCATTTTTGTAAACTAGTCAATAAGCGAGTTTCTTTGATATTTTCTTCCCAACTAGTTTCTAAGTTTTGCAATTAAAATTGTGCTGGCTTCGCAGAAAATGCGGACTTTGTTGAAAACGTATAAATAAATTTGGAAGAAAAAGTTTGAGACACAAGACAAACATTGGTAATTTAACTAAGACGGCCATTGAAATCAACTTTGAGCTAAAGTTTAGAGAAAGATGATGGAGATGGAGAGTTTTGCATAATATTTATTAGATGTTTCATAAATGAATACAAACTTACTTGGATAGTCATCTCAATAATTGCGCTTGTTAAATATTAAAAGCAAACTTGGCTGCTCCGAAATGCACACAACACTTGGAGGGACAAGAGAGCTCAAAGTCAGAGCCAGGACATTGTCAGGGGGACTAAGATAGAGAAACTGGCAACAGGCGGACAGGAAAATGGCAGCAGGTAAGAAGACAGAAATGGTTTTGTACTTAAGGTGGGAAGGCGAAAGGAAACCGAAACTCTAAAATTCATTGAGAGCAAAGTTAAACAGAGCAACAAGTAAGGCAAAGCCAGGGGCGTGGCAAGGAGGAGGTTCAAAGGGGGCGGGGACTGTTGTGATGATGTCGGAGATGTCGTTGTCGATGTTGATGTCGATGTCGTGCCAAGTAACAGTCACTTAAAACGAGCCAAAGCTAAAGCCGAAGCCGTTACTAAAATGTGCGCCATGCATACTTGAAACAAGAACAGATTGAAGTGCCGCCCACCGCCCACTGTGACTGTGGGCGTGGCTGATGTGAAGGCTGTTGCGATATTTTTATCACTTAACGTGCGGGGGCAGCGCCAAAGACATTGCCACATTAAGTTAGACACGCAGCGACACAAACACTTAAAAGCAGCCCACGGCGTATACGTAATCTCAGCTCTTGCTCTTGTTCTCTCTCTGTATGTAAGTGTGTGTGTGTATGTGTGGGTGGCCGTGTGCGTGCTTTAATGAATGTGCCGCTAAAGAAGCAGCTCAATGTCGCCTGATAAGACATCCAGCAACCGCGTGCCGATAATGATAAGTATCATTAACTGAAGAGAGCATGGAACTGACATTAAGTAGCTTGAACGTCCTTTGTCCTGCTTTGCACTTTGCGCACTTTAAGGCGCTTTTTTGCCAACAGCATTGCCATTTAACTAACCTTGACAACATTTTACTGTTCTTTTGATTTCCATTTTTTTTATTCTCCCCCTCTCTCTCTCTCTATACTCGCTCTTTCCATTTCCCGTTTCGGATAAACGCATTTGTGCGCCGCGTCCTTCGATAGGCCAAAACAACCTTTGACACTTTGGCAATCGAACGAAGGACCCAATGGATTAAAAAAAAATCTGTGAATATGCATGTGAATGTGTGAATTTGACCATGAGTGTAATTGTTGCACATGTTCTCCACACTCACTCACACACACTCATATAGACTCAAAGCCATTAATTTGGCTGCATTTTCATTTACCAACAGAGCAAATTTAAGCTATCAGAAAAACAAAATTTTAATGACATATTTTATCTGAATTTTTAGGCGATTTATAAGCATAATTAAGTGACGAACTAATCTAAACTGCTTATTTATTCATATTACATATTCCAAAAGAGAATTCATTATAAAGATATTAAATTTAAATAAAAACAGAAATTATAGACTTCAAAGATAAAGTTTTGACAAATAAAAAATGTGCTTTGTTAGTTCTCTAGATTTAAAAATTCATTTAAAAACCCTCTCCTTATCTTTATCAATTCCATTTTGAAGGATTCCGAATAACGCTAACTACATTTAACTGAATAAATAAATTTATTTTACAATTCAATGCCATCTACACAAAAAAAACTCAAATAATTGCAAATCTAAAACGTTTATCAAACGCAATTTAAAGCTTCTTTTGTTCGCCGACACGTATGTATGTATGTCTGTATGTACATATGTCAGACACAGACAATAATTCGGCTTAACTCAGTTACCATCCATTACATACACACCCACACTACTATATAATATATGTTATATTCACATACATAAATTCTCAAACATCGATTTACAATTTTCCCTCTCTTAAGTTATTTTTAGTTTGCTCGCTTTTGATGCAATTCCTTTCTCTATGCGGCGATTCATTGATATATGAATTTTTTGTTGAAAAGTTGTGTGTGCCAGAGAGAGAGAGAGAGAGAGAATGCCAAATATCAAGGTAGCTGTAAGTTGGACTCTTGACTGCTGCTTTTTTTTCTCTACTGCTTTCGAAAATCTACCTTCGATTACTCGACTATCAGATAACCTAATTTGATTTGTTGCACACACAAAAGCGCACACATTGAAGTAGACATGCACAGACATGCACATACACACACAAGCACTGTCTGTGGCTTTAACGCTCGATTGGCTTCGCCTTGTCGTTGTTTTCATTGTGTAACAATTTTTCGGCTTGCAATTTTTCAATGCATACTTTTGGGAGCTGCCTCGCATTGTGTGTGTGTGATTCGCCTAGCAAGACCTTAAATGGAGCGTGACCTGGCAAATCATTGCCAAATGTAAGTGTATGTGTGTGTGTGTGTGTAAGCAACTCTTAAGCTGGCAACAGTGCAAAGAAGATTCGCAGCTAAGTCTCCAGGCAGTCTTTATCTGAAATTCGCAATTGTAACGCTTGCGCTTCATTATTTCAGCATCGAATTATGTGTGTCGCATTTACGCTGCATAGTGTAAAAAGCAATTGATTTTTAAAATAAGCTAAATTTCCATAATTCATAATAAAGA
Source organism: Drosophila subquinaria (assembly GCA_037043405.1). Classification (NCBI taxonomy): domain Eukaryota; kingdom Metazoa; phylum Arthropoda; class Insecta; order Diptera; family Drosophilidae; genus Drosophila; species Drosophila subquinaria. Next base: position 755,687 of record JBAMBL010001670.1, read on the forward strand.
ACTTAGTTCAAAAACGTAATTTAAAAGCGATTAGAGATTTAATATTTTATCGAGATAGATTAACTCTTAGCTTTCATTGTTGAAAATCTTTCATTATTATATAATTGTAAAGTTATTATTTTATATTCGGCTTATACTTTTAGAAATAAATTATTGTACTTAATTTATTTAAAACTGCCGATAAATGCACAATGATTGCAAGTAAAAACATCTGAAGTAAACATATTATCAAGCGATTTATATATTTTTATTATGTATAAAAACCTTTGGGAGAATCTTCACGACCGGGGCAATGTACCATATTGATGCAACAATTGGGATACAAATAATCATCAGGATACAAATTGTCGCCCACAGTGCAGGGCGGTTCAACTAACCTCGCATCACAGCTACAAGAAAATTTAAATAAATAAATAGGAATGCTTTTGTATTCATGTTAGTGTGCAGATATATTCACCCGTAAAAATCTGCCATCCCTCCAGAATCACAAAAGACTACCATGCAATGATCTAGCGCACTGTTCTTGCCCTCATCTAAGATTTTATCAGCAGTAATCACACATTTGCCCGGATATGCTTTAAATAATAACGATCGATTACTTTTGGTAGATTTGACTAATGACTCGCACTACGCACCAGGATGCGATAAGTTTCCGCGCGTCATGTACCCAAAAACTTCACTGGAGTTCAGAAAAATAGCCAACAGGCAGATGATTGAAATGGTAGACCTCATCTTGACAGTTCCAATGGATTTAGTTTATAAGCCCCCATGTCATATTCAATTTATACCCAAGTCGAGTAAAATATGAATGACTTTGTTACCTTAAGCAGAACTAATGACATTAAAGCCCTAACTAACCGATTGACAACTCTTTATATTTCTTAGCACATTTTGTAAAACCTTGAAACCCCTAAAAATAAATAAAGAACAAGGCGTGGCTAATTTTAATAATAACTATAAAGTAATTGCTATAAAGTAATATTATATTGATTTTTAAAATAAGCTAAATTGTCAATTTCATAATAAAGAACTTAGTTTGGAAACGTAAGAGCGATTAGAGATAATTGATTAGAGAATTATGAGTAATAAATATTAATATACTTTCTATACTTATACTTTCTAAAATAATACATATTGCAATCAAGTAGAAACAGTATATTTAAGCTTGCACTCTGCTGCTGATAACTGCACAATGGTTGCAAGTAAACACATTTAAAGTGAAAACTTTATCAAGTGATTTATATATTTCTATTGTCGAACAAGCTTAAATTTTAAAATCATCACGATCGGTGCAATGTACATCCTTTAGACAACATTTGGGATATTCAGCATCAGGATACAGATTTTCGCCTACAATGCAAGGCGGTTTAACAACCAGCACACCGCAGCTACAAGTAAATTTAAATAAATAAATAGCAATACTTTTGTACTCATGTTAGTGTCCAAGATATATTCACCCAAAAAAATGAACATCTCCTAAAGAACCACAACTGACTTGTTGGCAATTAGCTTGCGTAATAGTTTGGCCCGCATCCAAGATCGTATCATTATCAATCACACATTTGCCCGGATATGCTTTAAATAATAACGATTGATTAATTTTGGTAGATTTGACTAATGACTCGCAATACGCACCAGGATTCCCGTAAAATCCGATCGTCGTGGCCCCAAAAACTTCACTGAAGTTTAGAAAAATGGCCAACAGGCAGATTATTGAAATAGTTGCTTTCATCTTGACAGTTCGAATAAATTCAGTTTATAAGCCCTCATGTCGCACTCAATTTATACCCAGGTCGAGTATAATATGAATGACTTTGTTACCTTATGCAGAACTAATGGCATTAAAGCCATAACTAACCGATTGACAATTCTTTATAAATTTTAAAACATGGCGTGGCTTATTTAAATAATAACTATAAAGTAAAAAATTAGCTGATAAATGCACAGTGATTGCAATTAAAAACAACTGAAGTGAAAATTTTATCGTTATAAAACAAGTTTAAGTTTCATGGTCTCCATCTGGGCAATGTACCACATTGATGCAACATTTGGGATATTCAGCATCAGGATACTTAATTACGCCTATAGTGCAGGGCGATCCAATTATCGTCGGGCTACAGCTACAAGGAAATTTAAATAAATACATAGGAATACTTTTGTTTTCATGTTAGTGTGCAGATATTTCACCCGAAAGAATGTACCACTCCTGAATAACCACAAGTGGCTTGTACGCAATTAGCTTGCGTAATAGTTTGGCCCTTATCCAAGATTGTATCAGCATCAATCACACATTTGCCAGGATGATCTTAAAATAATAACGAATGATTACTTTTGATAGATTTGACTAATTACTCGCACTACGCACCAGGATTCCCAAAAACTTCACTGAAGCTCAGAAAAGTAGTCAACAGGCAGATTATTAAAATAATAGCCGTCATCTTGACAGTTCGATAGATAGTTCACATTCAATTTATACCCAAGCCGAGTATAATATAAATGACTTTGTTATCTTAAGCAGAACTAATGACATTAAAGCCTTAACTAACCGACTGACAACTCTTTATATTTCTTAGCACATTTTGTAAGGCCTTGAAATCCTTGAAAATAAATAAAGAACATTGCGTGTTTAATTTTAATAATAAAAAAAGTATAATAGGTAATTTCATATCTTGAATCAATTTAATTTTAATCATTACCGCTTTCGTCTGTCTTTACCTAAAAGGTGTATTTCATGCCAATTCAATTGCCGTCATTCTCCTGGCTGTTTTTGTTATGGCTGTCAGATGAGCATCATGTTTGTATATATGTATATATTTACGTTTATACTCCAGTTGTTGTGCCACGACCTCAAAAACGAAAAACTTTTTCATCGTGCATTGAGTTTTAAGCAGCTTTGGGCAAAATACGTGTGTGTGTGTGTGCATGCGTGTGTGTGTGTGTGCACTTTTCGCATCTACATTAACATATTTTAATTAAAAATACGTCGGGTTGTCAGACCGAAGAACTTCTTTCCGTAGACAGGCCAAACTGTCTCTGGCATCTGCTGCACGTGGCGTATGAGTGATGTCTTTCCACACAGCTACTGTCTATATGTGTGTGTGTGTGAGTGCACTTGGGTTATATTTTTATTCTTACTTTTTATGGCCATTACATATGCATATTGAAAATCAGCTGCTTTTTAAGCAGCTCGCACAGCCGTCAATTAAGTTCAGACATTAATTATTTAAATGTCGCTTTTGAAGCCGACTGCTGGAATGTGGAACACCCTCGGTCACCTACAGTCATCATTGTGAATACATTTTCATGTTCAATTTCAACTTTGTCCGCCCGATAGTCTGTCTGTCCGGCAGTTGCATGCATGCCATGCACACATCCGGTCATTGTACGTGCCACAGATAATTTGGGAGGCTGCAGTTTGTCTTATTTCGCCCTTAAATTGACAACAACTATTCGAGAAATGAAATGAAATCGAACCCAAATCGGCAACAACAAAATGAAACGTAATTACGGAATAACTGTTGTATCAAAAATTCAGAAACAGCTACAGGCAACATCAGAATCTGCCTGCTCTCAGTTCATTTTTTTATCGATCCTCTGTTGCAGACGGCGGCAGCTTGTGAAAATTTTTCAAAATTGAATGCGGGTCAATAATATGACAACAACAACAGCAACAAATGAAAGGCAACAGCTCAGAGCTATTTTTGAGCTTTGACATTGGCATTGTATTCAAAGCTGTTGCCAAATGCACAGTGGTTGCAAAATGCTAAAAAGAAAACGAGGAAGTTTGAATAGATGTTTAATATATACTATATATATATTTTATAAGTCAAGTCTTCACAGTAAAATAAATAAAAAAATATATTTGGAAAGGTCGGTTAAATTCCGTTTAAATGATGCAAAACTTTCCTTAACCCATTAAGTACCCCTTGAAAATTTCGAATTTATGTAAATGTCTACTTTTGAAACTTTATTCTCGATTTTTTACAAAAAATGTTTTGATGATTGATTGATTGATTGTTCTTCAAACAATTCTAAGAGTGACTGCAAAAGAAAAAAATTCTGAAAAATATTTTTGATACTATTTTTTTATGGCTCTTTTTGTATGAATAGGAGGAAAAAGTTGGAAAAGGGGTTAAAATAGTCATTTTTAGGATTTTCAAAAAATTTTAAAAAATATTAGTAAAAATATTTTTGAAAATTTGTTTGCATCAAAATATTTTTTGCAAAAAATCGAGGAAACATGTAGAAAAAAAAAAAAAAAGTTTTACAAAAGTCATTCAAACGAAAATTAAATGATAAGATTATTTTAAGAAATCTGCATCAAATCTTTTGTGTTAAAGTATATTTTTTTTGAATAACTTCATCCAAATATACATAAGTGTACATACATAAGTTCACATCATCAGATATAAAGTGTTTAGTAAGTCTTAATAATTGATATACAAAATATACGACTCAAGCCTGCATACAAATTTTGAAAACTTTTCATTGACTTAGATACATATTTGTTGCATTTTTTTTTTATATATCAAGGTATTTTTATTAAAATGAAGAATTTGAGTGCATTATACTTTTAAAATTCTTTTTTAACAGCTTTCAAAAACTTTGCATATTTTTCAAAGTTATTATTTATTAAAGGTATTATACGTATGCCTATAAATTAACCATTGTGCTGCTGCGATGTTTTTGTTGTCAATTTTTGTGGGTTTTTAAGGGGAGTGGTAGAAGGAGCTGAGTGTGTCCCTTTTAGCCATGTTCTACATGCAACAAAAATTGTGAAAAATAAACATTACTTATGCTCGACACGTCGCCATTTCCATCGCACATTTGTCGCTGCAGCCAAAGCGTAAATATGTGTATGTATATACATATGTATAAATGTGTGTGTTATCGTTTAACTGTCTATATAACTGCCACACTCTTGTGTGCACACACAAATCGCACACACACAAGTACACACACACATTAGCCGCGAGCGACGTCAGAGGCAAAGTCAAAGTCGTTTGCGATAAAAGCGCAAACATACACGACTCACTGTAACATGTTCATAGGGGCATGAGTACCCATACTCACTGTCATACTCGTACTTGTATTCATACTACATTCAAATTGTTTGAATTCCTTTTTCTTTTTCATTCTGTGGAGGGGGAGATATGCCGGCAATTTTGTGTGCATGCAACATTGTGGAAATGGCAAATTGAAAGCGAAATTGAACTTTTGCCAGCCAACTGAATATAGCCAGGGCAAGGAGCAGCGAGCTGAGGGGCATGATCGGGTAGCAAGTTGTACCAAAAATTTGGCAGTTAGGTGCGCTTCATTTCCGCGCGGAAATTTTGTATAATTGTGTCGCTGTCGATGACATGGAAACGCCGGAAACTGTTGCTCCCATTTTTGCAGCTGTCCAAAAGCCAAAGGCGAAAAATTTAACAAAACAAAAGTAAAAAGTATAGAAAAGTTAATGAAGCACTGCGTGACGAACATTTGAGAGTTCATTAAACATTTACAACTGTTGTTTGTGGCAAGCATAAAGCACAGAGCGCACATTGCGCATACGCCACGTTTGTCACGTCTCCTTATCGCATGCAAATTAAACATTATTATTATTGACACGTGTCGCATGCCAAGTTAAGCCAACTTAATTTCTAGCTGAGATTTAGTTAAGATGCAAACATAACTAAATCAAAATCTAGCAAGAAACTTGGCTGAGTTTTTGGCATGAAATTTCTAAGCAGCTCTATAGCTAACATGACAATGTTAGCTAGTTTTTTATAATGTATTTTTTATTTTTTAAATTTGGTTTACAATTTTTTGTGCTCTTCATAAATCTACCAGCACAATTCGAGGCCAATCAATAAACATCGCGTATACGCAACGTGTGATTGGCTGCAAAGACGCAGCCGCAGGCGACACAAACAAACAAACAAGCAAGCAAACCAACAAACAAACACAAGCAGAATTCATAAATTTGAGCAAAGGACAGGCAGACAAAGAGCGAGAACAGAGTACAGGGGAGGCAGAGGGATACAGAAGGAGACACCATCGCACCTGGACAAGTTGAACGTTTTAAAAAATGGATCAATATTTCGCAGCAGCAGCAGCAACAGCCAAGACGTTGACGTGGCAGCTGTGTGTCCTTGCAAGGACAATTGTGTGGCATTGTTACTGTAGTCGGCGTGTGAATTGCGCTCACACTTGTGAGGCATGTCTCGGTGTCCATGTCCATGTCAACATTCTTGCCAGACCTTTTGCCACTTACACTGCTTGTTCAGCATCTACTTCTATGTTACTTGTGCTGTTGCTGTTTTCTTTTTTCTCAGTGTATGTTTAAGTTTTCTTACTTGCAGCTTGACCCCAGAAAATCACGGGCCCCTTTCAAGTGCCAAGTGGCAATTAGCTGCGTGCAACATCAAAAAAATCGCAACCAATCAGCCAACAAACGTTGCCCCTTTGCCTGCTGCCACGAAAATTAACTTGCTAATGCCAATTGAGAAAATGCGGCGCCATTTTACCTTGAGCACCCACAAAGGCGTATTGAACAACATCAACCAGAACAACAACCCGAACAAAAACAACAACAACAACAACAACAACGACAACGGCTAGAAATATCAACAAATTGTAGCCAAAAATTTGCGGCCAATAAGAAAAAATGTTTAAAGCCAAACGCAAAAGGAAAACAATGCCAAATTGTTTACAAATCGCCCCAAACTAATTGTGTTTAAATTACACAGTTTTCCAATTATTCGTATCGATGGGAAAGAAAAACTATGCAAAACAATTGTGTAAAATCTGGCGATTCACCTGCCAGATATTTTCTTTCCTGGCTTTTTCCTTCATTTTTTTATTTCACAGCTTCGAGACGTGTCAAACAGCAAATTGTGGATCAGCGAGGTCAACAATGACCACACACACACACACACACTCACCACAAGCCAACGCGCAGACACATGCCTCACACCCACACACACACACCACAAATACACACACCTTCAAAAATCTGGTTTCTGTTTGCACCTCAAATTCAAATGGCCAACGGCGGCTGCAGAAAAAACTCCAAAGCGACCGCAACGTTTGCAAAAATTGCCTCGGCTTTGATTAATTAACTTAAAACAGCAACTGTCACACATACACCCACAAATAAACACACACACACTCACAGTGAGTGACATTGCACTATGGGGCGAAATCCGAAAAATCGAATATTTAGTCATTTTATCAAAGTATTAATAATGCTATATTTTTTATGTTAACATGTAAAGAAAACTTTAAACTGTAAAGTTCGGTACCAACAATGTTATATAACAGACCAATGTTAAACCTAGAAGCTGTTAAAGTCCGATGTTGCTTAAAAAGTGCTTTGAGATTGCAATATTTTTGCAGCCTATTTATTAATTGGATTTCTTAAAGACTAATCATTTATTTTACAAAATTTAAAATGGAAACCAATAATACGGGTTTGTACTATGTGTTAATTGTACTAGTTTTCTGTATTTGTGCGTGTTCTATTAATATTTTGTAAAATTAGATAATGCTTTGAAAGGAAATTTCTTGGAAAGAAATTTCAACTTTGAGGAAGCTTTTAACAAAGTTGCTTAACGAGGCTTAATGTACGTCCAACTGTATGTCGTAGATCCATTCATTGTTATTTAAAGGCAATATGTCTCATTTTCCACAATTTCCCACAATCTGCGCAAATGAATATTTTAGGACGTAACCTCACCATTTTTCAGTGTTGATTTGCTGGCTTGTCGTATGAGATATTTGACCAGTTTTTGAGGTTTTTATTATTAACTCGAAAACTACTTCGGATATTTTGATGCGGTTTTTTTTCCAGTGCTATGTGTACCCATAGAAATTTTTTGAAAAAGTGTCAAAATCTCCGCCCCAATTTTTTTTTTTTTAAATTTTATGCTCACAACCATTTATAAGAGCACACAACTTCCTTTGTCAAAAAATTACTTTTTCTCTTTATTGCTAATAATAAACAAGGTCAAAGCTTGTTATTTGAAATAAAAATTATGAGCTTAGTAGCTTTTATACATACAAAAAAAAAAAAAAAATTAAGGGCGGGGGTGGCGACACGCCCACTTTTCCAAAAATATTTCTGAGGGTGTACATAATATTAATAAAAAAGTCGCATTCAAAAACCTAGCTTATTTTAAAAGTTATTAATAAATATTCGATTTTTCGGATTTCGCCCCATAGTGCATTGGCATAAATCCAATTGAATTGTGTGGCATGTGGCACGCTTATCGTTGCATTTCCATTAATAAACTGGAACAGACATGCATTGGCTTTAGAAATGGCCCGGTTTTTCAACTCGATTATTTACTTATCGATAAGTAATTGATTATATGATAAACTCATACAATTTTAAATCATGTAGCCGATCACTGTTGCTGCAGATTTAAACTTTAAATTTTAAAGAGCTAATGAGAGTAGATAGCTTATCGATAAATAATCGGATTTTATTTAGCGCAGTTTCAAGTTAATCGATAATTGATGTAGTCAATAAGACAAGAAAACAATTGTGATCGCCTAACTTAAAATTTTTACATTAAATTAATTGTCGATCTATGATCTGATTATAAACGATAACCATCCTCGATGAATATCGATAAATAGGAAACATTAGTTGATCAATCTATTGATTGAAGATTGATTGCTGATTTAAGAAACATTAGCTTATCAGTCATCAATTTTTAGCTGGCTTACAGCTTATTATTGTGTGTTCTTAGCCAAATCATTTGGTCTTCACGCCCAAATGGAAATGACGATTCCGTTGAATATTCATGAGCCGGCGCGCAATTAAAGCGACGCGTCGTCGACTTCATCGTCGTCGTCGTCGTCGCCGTTGTTGTTTGTTATTGTTTTTGTTGTTGTTGTGCTGCCAACGTCGCTGTCGACGTAATTGTTTTGTGTACACGAGCCTAAAAATAACCAACACGTAAAATGTTGTCCAGATATACAAACATATAGATATATGTATGTACATATATATATATGGAGTATATAGATATATATAGTATGTGTATATGTGTAGAGAAGTAAAAGCATTTAGCTGATGACTGCAAGCATAAAAGTGAAATTGACCAGAAAAGCAAACGGACAGCCAAACGAAACGAGCCATAAAAATTGAATGTGAATTTTAGGAAGCATTATTTGTTGTTGCCTTGACTGATTCTGGGAGTGGGAATTGGAAATGGGCATGCGAATTGCAGATGGGTATGAGAATGGAAATGGAAATGGGATTGGAATTCGTATTCGAATTCGCATTAGAATTGGTGCTATTGGTATTGGCTTCGTTTGGCTTTTGGGGTGTTGATTGCCAATGTCGAACTCAAAAGTCAATAGCAGATACACACACACACACACACAAACAACTGTCAACTCGATTTAGACTTTGGCTGTCGCCTTTTGGGCATTTCAACCTTTGCCAATCATTTGCAGTCCCAACTCAAGCTGGAACCCAAACCGAAACGCAAACAAAACCAAAGTTCAAGACGAAATTGAAGCCCATTAACAGCGCTCGAGTGGATAACAATTTTATATATATTCTTTTCCCTCTTTTTTTTTCTTTCTTTCATTTTCTGGCAGCACGACTCCAGAACATTTTGTAATTGCCAGCGAAGAATGTGAAAGAGATTCATTTGAAAAAATCACTTGCTTCGAAAAAATTGTACCCAAAGTTTTTGGGTGGTCAGTGTATTTTTAATACTCTTTGCCGAGGATAGTATAGTTTTGTCACAAAATGTGGAAAGCATAAATAACCATATTTATAAAGTATCCATATATTCCTGATTTTGTATAATCGTAAAGCTGTCATAGGAACAATCGGTCGAAATTCGTTCTTTGGTAAGTCATAATTTTTATTGTTTTTAAAGATATCTCAATAAATATGGCTAAATTCCGACAACTACACTACTGGCCAAAATAATAAGACTTGTAAGTCAAGTGTTCATATTTAAAAAAATAAATTTGGAAAGGTCATTTAAATTCCGTTTGAATGATGCAAAACTTTCCCTAAACCATTAAGTACTAATTGAAACTTTTGAATTTACGTGATTGATTTATAATAGCTGTTATAGTAAAAAAAAAGGGCGTGCTTATTATTTTGACCAGTGGTGTATATCATTTAGTTCTTATAACAACAATCGGTCAAAAATTAAATTCTGGACTCTACAAGGGTATTAAATTTGTCGTCCTGCCGAAGTTAACCTTTATTTCTGGGTTTCATTTTTGTTTTTCAGGTTTTCAGGTTTTCGGTTGGGTTTCTTGTCCGCCCTCGCGCATCCGCGTCCTTGTGCCATACGTAGCCTTGCCTTTCACGGACGCAAGCAAACAAAGCGAACTGCGAGAGAGGTCCTTGCCGAGCCTCGTCTGACTGGTTGGGCTTGAGCCCAAGTGCTGCTTTGCATTTAATTACGCTTAAAAATTAATTAATTTCTTTTTTGTGGCTGGGCTACGTGGAGTGACTTGAGACATAATCAAGCTGCCGCCTCTGCCTCTTCCTCCGCCACTGCCGCTGCCCCCGTTGTTGTTGCTGTCGACGCCTTAAAGTATGCTACACTTTTATCTCTGGCTGCCTTTATCCTTGCAGGTTGTTTGTATGCCTGAACAACAACAATGCGGGGGCAAGCAGCTGCGGGTTGCGCACTTGTCTTCTAAATAATTCAACAAGCGCGGTCTCGTGGCAACCAAAAACAACAACAACAACAACTACAAGTAACAGCAGCTCATCTGCAGTGAGCACCTTTAAATGCCAAGGATAACGCGCTTGGAAAATGGTTAATACGTATTTCTTTTGGTTTTATAACCTAACAACAATAAGCTCATGCTTACAGCATTTTTAATTTCCAAAATATAAAATATTAATTACAATAAATACGAGCAAAGTTAAGCTTATTAGCTAAAATGGGATAAAGAAACTCATTTCTTTTTTCGAAAAATATACGCAATAATACAACTTAAGAATTAAAATAAATTAGAAATAAGTACTTAGTTAGATTTAAATTAAGTGTAGAATAATTATGCATAATTAAATTATTGTTAAAGGTACCTAAAGTATTAGGAGCTGCAGCCTCACCTGAAAAGATATCAAGAGTAAAATACGTACATTAGATTTATTCATTTTTAACTAAATAATAATTTATCTATAAAAAATTTAATTTGGTTAGTTTAGTTTGATTTGATCTCAAATTCTTTTTTAAGTAAATTACATTTATCAAAATCAAAATCCCTCTCTACTGCCACGTGCCTACTTGAAATAATTGTTTTGAAAATATGCTTTTGCTATCTTTCCCCGAAACAATTGTAAGCACAATTGCCAGAAATTGTTTGTACTTGTAACTGTAATTGTTTCTAAATCATTATTTTGTTATTGAATAGCTGACACAAAACAGAAACGTTTATTGTGCACAAAGAGAAAAAAATCAGACGGAAAAGAAAAGAAATGGAAAGAATGAAAGAATGCGGCTAGATTACAAGCAATTTTAGGCAAATGCATTGCCAAAAACAAATTTTAATAACTCAACGAGGGGCTTTCATAAGCTAGACCAACAACAACAATACCAACAACAACAACGAAAACAAGGGCAACAACAACAACGAAGAACCGCAGCAACAAAAACAGTTGAGTCAATTTGTGCATTTGAAGGCCACTGTAGCAGTTGTTGTTGTTGCTGTTGTTGTTGTTGCTGTTACTTTTGAGTGCACTAGAAAACAGCGGAAGAAGCGCACAAACAATGCCAAAAGAGTGAGATAACTAGATAGTGGGAAAGAGATGGGCTGGCTCTCTTATTGGATTTCTTTCTCTTTCCTTTCCTGCCTCGCCTCAGCATAAAAATCACAGTGAGAATTTTGTTTACTGCACTTTATTGTGTTGCCGTTGTCGTTGTTGTTGTTGTTGTCTGGCTTCGTTTATTTTTCGGTCTATCAAATATTTAGAGAAGCGAATTGTTGTTGAATATTTTATACTAAATGCAGAAAAAACAAGATAATGTATTACAATGATGTGTGTGCACAACACGGAATGCAAATGGAAGTAGTTTTGCAACATTGCGTATACGCAATGTGTCTCACACATTCACAACATTTTTATTTGCACACAAAATGTGTTAATTAAAATGCAAATAACAACAACAATACGTGTTAATTGTTTAACGATAGTTAAATAATATTTTTTTAATATTTTTAAAGTATTTGTATTCTCAAGCTAAAGTTTATGTTAATTTGAATCAATATTTTGAGAAGTATTTTTTCAGAAATTTCTAAATTAAAAAGTTGTCGTTTAAAAATGCATAAGTTTGCCTTGCTACGCGCTCACAAGTACATATACACGCTTACACACATACAGTCACACCGAGTCACACACACATATTCACTCGCACACACACACATAAAGCTGGCCTTTGCTTGCCTGCGGCTACAGCTTAGGCGTCATACAAAAATTAAAAGCGCAGAATATATAATGCAAAATATAAAAATAAAAAGAAAATATAAACAGAAGAGCAAGGAAGAGAGACACAGGATCCAGAGGCGGTCGCCCCCAGGTGAGGTCAGCGAACAACACAAATGACAATAAAAATAAAGCATTTCGCTTGAATCTCATTCACTTTGATATGAACTCTAATATCATTGAAATTATAATTATGTGTGTTTTATGTGCGACCATAAAAAAGGAAGGCAGACAACGCAGCGGACACTGGGCGCAGACATAGGCCCCGAGCAGGTCAAAACGACTGCTCACATATGTATTCACATGTATATATGTGCATATATTATATACACATACATACATATATTCTCGGGTCGCTTTGGGGCAACTGAAACGCCCGCAACATTTTCATTTGGAAAAGAAAAGCAAAAGTTGCCATTGACCGTTACGCTGTATGTTGACCCATGGACTGTACCCCTCAATCCTCCCTCTCTCCCCCCTTTTGTATTTGCTTGCCAATTTGTTATTTATGCTATGTTTACGTGTTGATTGCTTATATATGCAAATACACTACAATATTATTTCCTTTATATATATGAAGATATCTATGTATCTCCATTTGTATCTGTAGCTGTTTCTGTATCTGTATCTGTATCGATCCAGCTAAAATTTATGCATCTCTGTTGGCTGCCTCTAACTTATGGCTATGTACTATAAGCCCTACTAATTTCATTGCCAATCAATTTATCTTTAATCTAAATTGATTTTAAATATATCGATACCAAGCTAAATTCAAATAAATATATTGAAATATATTGAAGGCAATCCAGGAGTTAAACACTTGATTTATTTTATTTGTTTTGGAATTGATTTTGAATATTTATTTAATTTAGGTTTAAAACAGTTTGAATATCTGGCTAAAGTTAAATAAAAGCCTTAATTTCAGCCTGTTAACTAAGACATATTTTAACATAAGAAAAGTCTTTCTTTACCTTATTTAAGAAAAAACTTACATTTTATTAAATGACGGGTTTCAAGAAAGGATAAATAAAGATTTTACCCAAATAAACAAATTCATTATTGGTTTATTACAAAGTATTACTAAGTCTTTATCTATTGTTTCTTTTATTACTTTAGCAACTGAGCTAGATTTCTTTGTTTATTGAAAGTAGAAAATTTTGGCTTGTGAAAAACACGCACACACATACACACACCAGACACACACACACACACACACACACACACACCATGGAGGAGGAAATTGCATATATTTCAATCTCAGCTGAGGCCACTCAATTCAATTAATTTCAGCTGGCAAACAATGAAGGCCGTCCCCTAATTGGCCGTATGGCCAAATGTAATCAAGACAGTTGAGAGCAACTGACCGGAGAAGGTGGAAGAGAGAGGGAGAAAGGGCGAGGGACGAAGTCGAGCTGAGCAGATCAAAATTGGCAGCTAAAGTAAAAGCATTGGCTACAGATTTACATTTACTACGGCACAACACAACAAAACACTCAATAGCAAAAATACAAACAAATAAAATACACAGTCACCTAAAACAATGAGACAGAGAGAGAGAGAGTGAGGCGGAGAGGAAGATGCATCAATTATATAGCCACTAATTTGTCTGCATTTGACTTGTTGGGTAGCTAAATAATTGCAGACAGCTCAGGCGGCAGAGGGGTGGAAAAGAGTGAGAAGGTGGATGGGACATGTTGCTGCTTGTTCCGAGTGCCAAACACAGCAGCAATCAAAATCCGACAGACAAACACACAAATATTTACATTGCCCTAAAGGGGGCGGTAGAGGGGGCGATAACGTTGTTTAATCGAATTAAGCAACGGCAAAAGCAACGACAACAACAACGACAACGACATCGACAGATGGGCAATATGCACATACACATATACACACATACATACATATACATATGCACATAACGGGATTAACATATTCGATGAATTTATACAGCCGTCAAGTACATATGTATATGTATCAGCTAGTTGTATCTGTATCTGTATCCGTAACTGTGTCTGCAGTTGTATCTGTATCTGTAGCTGTGTCTGGCGTTGCTTTAATTAAAATATGCATATGAAATCGACAGCAGACAGGGTGATTTATTTAGAGTAATTTTTTTAAATTTAAAGTAAAGCACTTTAAGTATAGTTGAATGTCAGAATCAGAGCTCGCAAATAACAGTCAACACTTATTTCTTTTTCGATCTGTTCACTGAAAAAACAGGAAAAAACTAAAACCCAGAAGATTTCTCACTGAGAGAAACACTTACTTTTTTTCGTTTGTGCTCTCTGCTCAGTATTTTCCATTTAGAAAATAAATTCTTTCTGTATACTAATAACAGTTAAAAAAAGACTTTTTAGCTAGTGCTCCCGGAATAACTGTTAGAAAATGAGCAAAACACAAAAGTGTTAGTCAAAGGTGTCTTTTCAAGTTGTTTTTGTTTTAGGTGCGCAAAAATCGACACAAACTATCGAAAAAGCAATACACCTACAGAACAAGATAATTTTTTTTGGTAACTATTTTTATTTACACTAAAAATTGTTATTTAGAATTAAGCTTTAAAATTAAAAGTGAATTAATATTTTCCGTACTTAGAGAGCTACGTTTATCGGTTAGGATAAAATTAAGCGCAGAAAAGGATCTTTCAACCGAGACTTGTGACGTTTTAAATTTTTAATATGAGTTCCAGTTAATATTTTGCCACACACGTTGCATTTCGATTTATTTAATTTGCTATCATAGTTAAAAAAAGAATGAACTATGTTTTTTACACGACCCATTTTACGCAAAATTGTAGCAAAAAAAAAAAACGTTTTAAATTTTCAGAAGGCACTTTCGATTTTTTTTTCCAGACGAAACAGTTTTTGAGTAACACAACACTAAGGAAACAAAATTAAATGTTATTTCTTGACTGATAAGCCTACTGAGAAAAAAACATAAATTAATGTTTTGTTCTGATCCCTTATATCGTTCTGTCAGCTAATAACTGTTATTTTCTGACACACTGAAAGTGTTGACTGTTATTTGCGAGCTCTGGTCAGAATATATCTAATAACCA